>JARFJB010000104.1:5000-116978 GCA_036346205.1 Vesta saturnalis
GTTTCGATAACACTTACAGTTATCTTCGTCAGTAGTAATGTTTGTTAAAAATTGTTAAAGGTGTAGTAAACAATTTTGTCAAATTTGAAAAATTGTTAATGGTGAAAGTTTACATTTTCATATGTTAAGTAATGCGTTTTACTCTTGCAACTCTTAAGTATTAAATATGTTTAGTCATTGAATAACGGTTTAGTGCATTCAAAATGCTTTAAAAATGTTACATTCAAAGCAAACCAGAATGAGGAGTATGGCTCAAACACATTTCTTTTCCTTCATGCTTTGTGTATAATGACATTCACAAATTGTCAGTAGTAATTACCCAAGGACATTGATAATTGAAAAAAGTTTATAACAGATGTCGAAAGCATGTTGCTTGGAAACAGACCGACGCCGCAAGCGGAGGTCTGTATCCTATAAGCAACAAGCTTGAGAAAGTTGTTATAAAATGTTTGAGCATTTATCAATGTTCGAGGGTCATTCGGATAGAAAATTTTTTGCTGCTTTTAATTAGTCAATAAACATTATTTATTAAAAACACAATTATTAAATGTACAATTCGAAAAAGTCAATTATTTCTTAAATTATGACAGAACTGTCCCTTCCCTCTTGTTACCGTAGCAATGCCATGGCATAAGTGATAATTAACCATGGGCTGTTTTCAGTGTAATTTTGTTTTCATTGGTCGACGTTAGTCACGTGATTCACAATTGATGAATTTCATTGGATTCATTTGCAAGCAAAAAATTTTCAATAAAATTAAGTCAGGAAAGTTAAACTGCAAGCTTACACCATATAACCTTATTAGGTACTTCATTTTTAGGAAACCAGAAATTACATGCTTTATCTTTTAATAATTTAAGAACAAATTATAATATGTACTAACACCTTATAACGAAAACGCCATATTTTTGTTACATTACGGATAAATATAAGGTTTTTTTTAAGGTAAACACTTAATAACATGCATGCATGTTTTTAGTGCGCATAGGCCTTTTGATACATTGGTTTTTATGAAACGTTCGGACCTCTAATAACATAATTCATTTTTAGATCTGCACATTTATTTTATGTCAAGCATTTGACACTAAAAAATTGCGTTTAGAAAGGACTGAGTAAAGAGCAAAAATAGTTAACGTTTGTGCAAATATTAACTGTTCTTTTGGTTTCATTAAAGTGTTTGTTTTTCCAAATTTTTTAAGTTTAGATTGGCTTTTGGTGTTTAAGAATTGTAATTAAAATGGACCCATCCTGAAGGGTAGAGGTGGTAATACGCGTTTTGTATACACACTAAAATCTTGACCAGATCTGTATAAACCTTTGTTTTTGTATTAGCTAATAGGTAAACCGAATTATGCTGGCAATTATGTTTCCTCAATCAAATTGTAATACTGCCCCCTTACTTTTGGGTGCTATACTTATATTTATATTGCGCCCTTCTGGTTTGGTAACCCAGCGCGGTTTTATCTTGCCTCGGCTTTGCTCAATCGGGTTTATTTTATAAACGGGGTGTGGTTCGTAGTAATTACTGGATGGGCTTAACACTGTAACCTTAAATAAAATCCGTAAAGCATTTTTAACACGTATATTAAACAAATATTTACAATAAATAAAATAAACGTAATTAACAAAATATTTATGTGAGAACTCCTGGTCCGGGTCCTGGCGTCACTGGGTGCGAAGTCGCTTCTGTGAACAGAAGATAGTTTTCTAATCTATTCCTTACCTAAGAGGCAAAGTGTAGGTTACGGTCCTGTATGTACAGTAGCGCGAGCGTTGTGCTTGATACAGTGGTTGATCGGAGCGCCAGCGCAATGAACTCGATTCGTTTGAGAAAATCGATATCGTGTTTATACGTTAGTAACTCTGGAGCGCTGAAGCAAGGAGTTCTACTCCTGGAAGTAATACACGCGAAAGCGCGTCTGCAAACGCGAGCTCTCTCGACGGTCTTTCTCTGGTTATAACCGGTTTAATGTAGGCAATTAGATAATTTATCTAACTAAATTAATTACCGATCTCTATACTAAGTTTAATTATTTATAATTAATCAAGGGAACAATAATTAATATTAAACTACTCTAATAGGTTTACGTAAAGATAGAATAATTTACGTACTATCTAATATATTTACAAACAAGCTCGCACCAGGTATTTACGATGGTTAGGTGGACTACTAATTTATACTACAGGTTATGGAGGTATTCCTCTGCAATTCAAAGACACCGTGTATGGTTATTATGTTTGTCTGGAGATAGTGTATAAGTTTCGAGGATTTCAGTAATGTCCAGAAGACTAGGCGACGGCCTGTCTTTACTGTATATACTAAGAGAAAGGTCGTAGGTCTTTACAGCCCTGTAACAACCCTTCACCCTCAAGTGTTGATGAGATACGGCGGGGGCTACCCCTGCGTTTCTCTAGGTGTACTTATGGTGGCGAGTGACGATGGGATCTACCCTGCGTGCTACTCTAGGTGTTAGTGTACTTTGTATCTGCGAGTTACGTCGGGATCTACCCTGCGTTTCTTAGGTATAACTCCTGGAGCTCAGCCCGGAATTATTTACGGTCTGTAGTGTTTGAGTGTAAATTGTCAGAATGTATAACTTACAACTTACGTGTCTATCAATAGCAGTACAGAATTGAACTTTAGGTTGCCCGATCGCGAAGGACTCTTCGTCGGTGAACAACAGGTCGGTGCTTACGCTAAGCAAACGGAGCGGCTGCGGCTACTGGTTTCTGGAACGGTCAACGGAACGGTGGCGGCTGCTGGATATCGGCTTAACTTGAATCTACGGAGATTCATCATCCTCTTTATTATGCGCGTCGCGAGTTTATAAAGGTGCATCTGTGGGCGGTTTCGCGGCTACCGTGCGGGGGATGCCGTTATGCGATTGGTTAAAATCGTTCTGACGTGCAGAAACTTACGGTTTCTTAGAACTACACGTCAGCAGTGATGAATAAATTATTTGTTGTGCCATATCGTGTAAGCTTATGAAATCTTACATACAGGTTGGTCCACACCTAATTTATTCTAAAACATATAAGTACAGGACGCTGGTTCTTTACATACCACCCTTTCCTCCTCTTGCGGAAGATCCGTCCGCTTGATTTTCACCCTCACGCCATCAGGCAGGATGACGCTGACGCGGCGGCGATTGCGTCGCTGGCGGCAATTAAGGCATTCCGGGGGCGGCATAAGGCGGGCCGGTTCGGTTACCTCCTGGATGTGCAGATCCTTCATTCTTCCGGTAACCTCGGTTGTCCGGCGCAAATGTTCTGGTGTGTTCGGTGTCTTCGGTCTACCGTCGGTGTGCAAGCGTGGCGGTGACCAATAGTATTCCGTACCCATACCGGATGGTCCTGGAGACGGTGTGCGGGGCGCAGGCGGCGGAGATTGTTCCCGTACGGGAGTACTGCGACGCGTCAAGAACGCTGCGTCCTCGTCCTCGGTCCCGGGTTTGCGGTAGCGGTGTGGCTGCCATGGCGATATTCTTAACGGAGTCTTTCGGCGGATGCATTGTTTAAAGGGGGCCATGTTGTGGGAGATAGCATTTCTGGTTTTATCCTTTGCTTTTATATGATTTCGAATACGCGGGTTTTTAATAGCCGTTAAATTTTCAACGTTACCATTGGTCGTTGTTCTAGTCTGATCGGTGACGTCAGTCGCATTTCTCAAATCTTTTACATGCGCTTCTCCCGCGCTTTTCCTACTACCGGGTTCTCGGAGCTCGACGATTACGGGCGATTTGATTTTATACACAAGGTAAGGACCGGCATACTTTTCGCTAATTTCGCGGAAAATTCTTTCGCTTTGCTTGACAGGTAATGTGTTTTACGATATACGAGATCTCCTTTGCGGGGCGGTAGGCTCGGTGACGCAGGTTGTAATGATACCGTTGTACTTCAAAGGTCTTTGCTAATGAATCTCTAGCAAGTTCTTGTAGCTCTTTTAAATACTTCATGTGTTGCGCTTGATCAGCTGCGGTTACGGCGGTTGCTTCTGTTGTCGGCGGTTGTTTCTGGGTTGACCATGCCCTAGGTGATTCTAATTCTCCCGAGATTAAGTAAAGCGGGGAGAAACCAGTTGATCCATGCTGTACTGTATTGATAGCGAAAGCTATTTCAGGCAGGTGAGCGTCCCACTCTCGCTGGTTATTTCGCGTAAATTGTGCGATCATCGTCCCGATCACTTTATTGGTTCTTTCCACCGGGTTGGCATGCGGGGAGTATGGTGGAGTAGAACGATGGTTGATTCCATGCTCCTTCAAGAACGTGCGGAATAATTTACTGGTATACTGTGGGCCGTTATCGGAGATCAGGTGTCGGGGAGTTCCAAAGCGGTATATTATTTGTTCTTTTAACGCTTGGATAATCGGCGGACTGGTAGCGTTGCGGAGCGGTTTAAGTTCGACCCACTTAGTTAACCGGTCTTGAAAAACTAACAGGAATTTATAGCCTTTCTTGGAACGCGGCAGCGGTCCGATAAGTCGGTACTTACATTATTCCACGGATGTCCAGGTCGCGAAAAGTACATTTCTCCTTGCGGCTTTTGCGTACTACCTTTATAAGTCTGACAACTTATACACGTTTTTACGTATTTTATCACGTCGGATTTTATGGGGCCAGTAGTAATTGGCGGTATATGCGGCATAGTGTTTTCGCAATTCCCAGGTGTCCTGCGGTGGGGACATCGTGACATTCTTCCAGGATATCTCGGCGTTTTTCTAGTGGTATACAAATTTTCCAACTAGGATGGCTTCCCATCTCTTTTCGGGTGTCGGATCAGGGAATGATTTAAATAGTTGACCTTCCTCTATTTTATATCGTGGGTGTTGATCAGGGTGTTCTCGGACTTGTTGTATCAAGTATTTATACCACGGACAGGTTATTTCTTCGGTTTCCTCCACCTCTAATGGCGACAGGTCGGCTTTTACTTTATAGTCCTCGTGTAAGCGAGATAGCCCGCCAATTGTTCAGTGCCCCTTTACGGTACTCCACCTGGAAGTCGAACTGTTGTAGTTCCATTATCCAGCGGCTAGACGGGATGTCGGTTTTCTAGCGTCGAAGCCACTTGAGACTTCTATGATCGGTTAACACCGTGAATTTATAACCCTCTAGGTAACTTTTGAGTTTTGTATGGACCATACTACGGCCAGACACTCTTGTTCAATCGTCGAGTAATTCCTTTCCGCGGGGTTCAATGCCCTGCTGATGTACGCTATCACTCGTTCATTCGGTGCTTGTCCTTGTGTTAGCACGGCTCCAATTCCGTGGTACTTGCGTCGGTTTGTAATACAAACGGTTGATTAAAATCCGGACAGGCTAATACAGGGGGCGGTCAAGCTTGTTTAATGGCTTCAAAGGCGTGATTTTGTGTGTCGGTCCACTGATATCTGGTGTTCTTTTCAAGAGTTCGGTGAGCGGTTGACTTAGTTTCGAAAGCCGCTAACATATTTGCGGTACCACGACGCCAGTCCCAAAATTGACGGAGTTGCTTAACGGTAGGGGAGCGGGTATTTGGATAATTGCGTCGATTTTTCTGGATCAGGTAAAATTCCTTTTGCGGTGACGACGTGCCCAAATATTTGAGTTGGGTTTGACAGAAGTAGCATTTGTCTGGTTGTAGTTGAAGTCCGTTATCACGTAGTCTCTTGAATACTTCCGTAGGTTATGCAGGTGTTCTTGAAATGTTTTCCCAGGACTATGATATCATCTAGATATACAAAAGCGCGTCCAATCAGTTCTGGACCAATAATAGAATCTAGGAATCTCTGGAATGTAGCAGGGCGGAATGAAGTCCAAACGTAGAACTTTGAATTGGTATAGTCCACGGCCGGGCACTGTAAAAGCGGTGATGGATTTACTTCCATCTTCTAGAGGAATTTGCCAGTATCCTTGTTTCAGGTCTAGGGTACTGATATAGCTTGCTTCTCGCAACTGGTCTAAGATGCCTTGAATATATGGTAACGGGTATGCATCTTTGATGGTGACCTGGTTAACTTTTCGAAAGTCAACGCAGAATCGATATGAACCAGTTGGTTTCTTAACCAACACTACGGGAGAACTCCACGGGCTGTGTGACGGTTCTATTATGTCCTCTGCGAGCATATTATCAACCTCTTGATTGATAAGTTCTTGCATTGCTGGATTGCGGGGATAGTATCGCTGTTTGATCGGTTTAGCATCGGGCACGAGCGTGATCTTATGTATAACATCTTTGGCTTTTCCTGTTACCTTTGTGAATTTCCTCATCTCGGTTTCCAGAATTCGTTTAACTCGGGCAGCTGGTCTTCGTCTGGTCCATGTATTCCACTGCCTCCTTGTACGGAACTTTGCAAGGGATACGTATTCCGGCGATTTCTAGTTGTTTCTGGCGTATTGTAGAGTGGCCTGAAGATGTTCCAGCGCGTCTAATCCAATTACAATGTCGGTGGACAGTTGGGTATGTAATAGCCCGGTACTGGAGAGTTTTCGTGCCTATCTTGGCGGGGAAAATGTATAAGCCGCGGGTTTCAGTCATGGAACTGTCGGCAAGACGTACAGTTGCAGCTTTTAGCGTGCTCGGATATATACGGTTGTTAATTAGCAAATTCTTTACTTTCTCACCTATATAGGTTCGAGAGGCTCCGGTATCAATTAAAGCATTGATGGTTTTGTTAAAGACCATAATCTCTAGGAAGAGTCTATCATCGTAGGAACGATCTAATCTTTTATCGGGTTTCCTTTGTGTAAACTGCGCTACGGTTTGTAGCCAAGTGGTCCACTCGCTGGCGGTTGTTTTGTTTCCAGGTGTAAAAGCCGGGGTAGTAAAAGTTCCTGGTGTCCCTTTACCGGCGTCTGAGTTTTCCGACCGCGGACAGGGGCAGTCGCGGGATAATACACCTTCTTTGCTGCATCTCGAGCAAAAAGCTTTAAACGGTTCTCTACACCTCTCTTTGTAATGTCCGGTTTTCCCACATCTCCAGCAGACGGTGGAGCGGTCATACGGGGTGGTGATAGGTGTTGGAACGGTTTTAGTGGTGTTGATTTCACGGGGACGGTGTGCTGGTGTGTCAGGTGCTGGTGTTAACCCACTAAAGTGTACCTTCTGGCGGTCTGGACTGGGAGACGGCGAGTATGTCCGCGGAGGTAGCATTTCGAATTGGGTGGCCAACTCGAGAAGTTCGGTCAGGTCTTTGAAATCTCTCTGGCGGATGTAATATTTATATTCCACCCTCAGGTTGTCATACATACGTTGTAGTTGTTCTTCTCTCGACATGTTTCCATGGCGTCGCATTAGGTCAGGACGGCAGTCACGTATTCCGTAGCTTTTTCTCGGGGTTTTGTAATCTATTGCGGATTTCCTCTTCTAATTGAAATTGATGTCTCGGTGGTAAAATTGTATTTTAAAACTGACCAAGAAATCTTTCCAAGTCGTCCAGGATTGTTGATGGTTTCTGTACCATAACAGGGTGCTTTCCTTTAATAATTCCGGAAGGGCGAGTAATAGATCACGGTCGGTGATGTTGTAGCAGGTTTGTAATTCTTCTACTCTTTCCAAGAAAGAAATCGGATCGCTGATACCGTCGTATTTCACACCCCATTTGCGTATTCTATCGCAAATATCGGCGCGTCTGGTTCCGGTAATGTCTAGGTGTTCCCCAGCTGGTGGTGGCGGTATCGGAGCGGCTAATGTTAGTATTTCTGGTGTCAGTGTGGTTACTTGTCCTTCTCCGGTGCGTAGGTATTTTATTATCCTGGCTCGAAGTGCATCTACATTTCCTCCTGTCTCTAGCTTATATTTCCTAGCTTCGGTTGCTAATTCATCCTTCTTGAGATGGTAAATCCATCCCACCCTGGTGTCGGTATCTTCAGAGTCCCTCGGTATACTCATCCTGTAACAGACAGATTAGTGTCTCTGGAAAACAAAAATATGTGATTACTGGTACTTCTGCGGTCCTTTTGGAATCTGTAAACGGAAAATTATTTAAGGTGTTCAGTGTTTTTCGAGCCCCACGTTTAGGTGCTACTTGTAATACTGCCCCCTTACTTTTGGGTGCTATACTTATATTTATATTGCGCCCTTCTGGTTTGGTAACCCAGCGCGGTTTTATCTTGCCTCGGCTTTGCTCAATCGGGTTTATTTTATAAACGGGGTGTGGTTCGTAGTAATTACTGGATGGGCTTAACACTGTAACCTTAAATAAAATCCGTAAAGCATTTTTAACACGTATATTAAACAAATATTTACAATAAATAAAATAAACGGTAATTAACAAAATATTTATGTGAGAACTCCCTGGTCCGGGTCCTGGCGTCACTGGGTGCGAAGTCGCTTCTGTGAACAAAAGATAGTTTTTCTAATCTATTCCTTACCTAAGAGGCAAAGTGTAGGTTACGGTCCTGTATGTACAGTAGCGCGAGCGTTGTGCTTGATACAGTGGTTGATCGGAGCGCCAGCGCAATGAACTCGATTCGTTTGAGAAAATCGATATCGTGTTTATACGTTAGTAACTCTGGAGCGCTGAAGCAAGGAGGTTCTACTCCCTGGAAGTAATACACGCGAAAGCGCGTCTGCAAACGCGAGCTCTCTCGACGGTCTTTCTCTGGTTATAACCGGTTTAATGTAGGCAATTAGATAATTTATCTAACTAAATTAATTACCGATCTCTATACTAAGTTTAATTATTTATAATTAATCAAGGGAACAATAATTAATATTAAACTACTCTAATAGGTTTACGTAAAGATAGAATAATTTACGTACTATCTAATATATTTACAAACAAGCTCGCACCAGGTATTTACGATGGTTAGGTGGACTACTAATTTATACTACAGGTTATGGAGGTATTCCTCTGCAATTCAAAGACACCGTGTATGGTTATTATGTTTGTCTGGAGATAGTGTATAAGTTTCGAGCGGGATTTCAGTAATGTCCAGAAGACCTAGGCGACGGCCTGTCTTTACTGTATATACTAAGAGAAAGGTCGTAGGTCTTTACAGCCCTGTAACAACCCTTCACCCTCAAGTGTTGATGAGATACGGCGGGGGCTACCCCTGCGTTTCTCTAGGTGTACTTATGGTGGCGAGTGACGATGGGATCTACCCTGCGTGCTACTCTAGGTGTTAGTGTATTTTGTATCTGCGAGTTACGTCGGGATCTACCCTGTGTTTCTCTAGGTATAACTCCTGGAGCTCAGCCCGGAATTATTTACGGTCTGTAGTGTTTGAGTGTAAATTGTCAGAATGTATAACTTTACAACTTACGTGTCTATCAATAGCAGTACAGAATTGAACTTTAGGTTGCCCGATCGCGAAGGACTCTTCGTCGGTGAACAACAGGTCGGTGCTTACGCTAAGCAAACGGAGCGGCTGCGGCTACTGGTTTCTGGAACGGTCAACGGAACGGTGGCGGCTGCTGGATATCGGCTTAACTTGAATCTACGGAGATTCATCATCCTCTTTATTATGCGCGTCGCGAGTTTATAAAGGTGCATCTGTGGGCGGTTTCGCGGCTACCGTGCGGGGGATGCCGTTATGCGATTGGTAAAAATCGTTCTGACGTGCAGAAACTTACGGTTTCTTAGAACTACACGTCAGCAGTGAGGAATAAATTATTTGTAGTGCAATATCGCGTAAACTTATGAAATCTTACATACAGGATGGTCCGCACCTAATTTATTCTAAAACATATAAGTACAGGACGCTGGTTCTTTACAAAATGACCTTAAATATTTACGTTAAAATAAGTCAGCTGTTAACAGTGGCGTAGGCATGTGTAACTTGAGAGCAGGAAAAACTTATCGACGTAGTTGAGTGCTGAGTATAATGTACATCTACTTGTTAATTTGTACGTTATTATAATCTTTGCTGTTCACGATTTTCGCAATGAGTAGAGTGCGGAAAATACTCAAAGAAATTTGTAAAAATATGCACTGCTTTTAGCGAACATATGCAACATTTTTAACAAATATGAGCAATATATAAAGCGCTTTCGCTTTCTGGGAAGCAAAAAAGAAAGAAATTACAGTACAGTAATATTATTATCCATTTTTATTGTAGTCAGTTTTTTTCGTCTAGTTGCTAGGCACTAATAACCCGTTTGGTTTCGGTTTATCCCCGTCAGGTACTTTTACTAACAACTTTTTTTTCAGTAGTCAGTAATAAGAAAGACGGGCTGTATCAGCTGTTGACCGCGTGTTTTGGTTTCTAGTTAAACTGCAAATTGTACTAATAACCCTTTTGGTTTATCCCGGTCGAAAACAATAACCCTTTTGGTTTTACTTTATTCCCGTCGAGGACAATAACTTTTACTAACATTTTTTTTCAATAGTCAATAATAAGAAAGATGGGCTGTATCTGCTGTTGAGCACGTATTTTGGTTTTTAGTTAAAATGCAAATTGTACTAATAAGCCTTTTGGTTTTGGTTTATTCCCGTTGAGGACAATAACTTTTACTAAAAACTTTTTTTTCAATAGTCAATAATAAGAAAGATGGGCTGCTGTTGACCACGTGTTTTGGCTTTTAGTTAAAATGCAAATTGTACTAATAACCCTTTTCGTTTCGGTTTATCCCCGTGTTTATAGTTTCATCAACGTCATAAATTGATCCCAAAAAGCTCTCCATAATTTCAAAAGCAAACTATATTACCTGGAACACATCGTCAGCACTTGTGACATAATTAAGCTCCTGGTCATCCCTAAATATGGATGCCATAGAGGATATGGGATCGTGGCATTGCACTAAACAAAGAATTTAACAAGAAGATTTGCCATAACCGATGATGACTACAGCTTCGAGTCCTGCATGTTGTACACATAGTGTAACAAATGATGGTATGCTGATGCGCATATCGCGTCTGTCTCACTTTAGTGAGATGACTTCACGTGCGGAACATTCTCGGAGCATGAATGCATGCAATACAGGCCTCAATATCATCTACAAAACAAAGAGTTTATAATTATGTTTGAAAATCTTATTTCATGAACTGTATAATATGTAAGTTGTGAAAAAAATATAGAATTAGATCACAGTAATCAGTTCTTTTTGAAATATGTAAAGGAAACTCACATGTACCTTAGTTAATTCCTGCTAAATTAAACACTTTAGTTTCTTGTTGGATGTTCATTTTTATTGACCTTTATGTAATTGCGATGAATACGAAACGTTTCGGAAAGCTGACATCACACATGGATGTATGTTTCCATCATCAGACGTACAAATAAAACAATAACAATACGATGAAATATTTCTCGTAAAGTAATATCATTAGATTAAAAATTAAGTTTAATGTAGTGAATATACCTACTTAAAATTAATAAAAAACACAATGGAATAAGCAATTTCATGCGAATGCTTGCTCAACATTGTAACCCTAGATAAGAAAATTGTTATTTTTATTACAACTTTCAAAATATTCAAATGTGTATCTCGTTTGTACGGTAATTATATATTGAATATTTTGAAAGTTGTAATAAAACTGAAAAATTTTCTTATCATCTTTTAGGGTCACAATGTCGAGCAAGCATTCGCATGGAATTGCTTATTCCATTGTTTTTTATTAATTTTAAGTATATTCGCCACATTGTACTACATTCAACTTAATTTTGATTCTAATGATATTACTTTACGAGAAAAACAAAAAATATTTTTTGGTAAGTTAGTTAATTATAACTTAATGTAACATAATTATAATAACTTTATGTTGTAGATGATCTCATGTTGATACATACTATACCTTGGTCGTTATTTTTCTGAAGAAGGGAATAATAATGACATTCCCGAAACGTACGTCAAAATGAAAAATACAAAGTTTTCACATCATTTAGACCTGTATTACTCGACTATCCTGTTAGTCATAATCGAACTGTTATGTTACCATGATTACCTTACAAAATAATCTCTAAAGTCAATAATTTATGCAATAATGGATAGTAATGTAATAGTTGTTACCTCAAAGGTATTTGATAACAAGTCGCTTCGAAATGTAACGAGCAAGCTAAAATTACAATAATGGTTTAAATAATAACCTAGGATTTTGAATATATTTCTCAAATCTAAAAACAGCTAGTATTAATGTCAATAATTTATGCAATAATTACATTTTTTGCATTTTATTTATTTTGTCTTCCGGCCGGCAAGCAGCCTTCCAACATTTGGATAAATGATCGTCTTTAGGAAACCTAAAGTATTTTACATCACTTCCTTTTGTCTTCCTAGAGTAATTACTGCAGTTAGATACAGCACACGTCGGCATAGATACATCACACGGCGGCATATTGATAATTTAATACACGAATACTGATAAACACCACCAGATCAAGGTAACTTTTGAAATAATACTGTGATAGCACCAACGTGCAATGTCTTGTTCCGTGCGTGACGTCATGCGTAGAAAGTTTCATTTTTAGCCGTAAATTCAGCACACCATAATTTGTTACACTATGGTTGTACAGAAAATCTGGAAATCTCTGATCTCTTTTCCATAAATATGCACAAGAGCACGACCTTACGTTTCAATTTTTTTTACTCGTTTTTTTACACAGTACTTTAGTACACAGTGACTGTGTGCACTGTGGAAGGAATTATCTTTTACTTTTATAGAAGGGACGTGATAGAAAAACAAGAGTTGGAATCTTAGTGCAATTTGTAGATATTCAACCATCTTCAAAAGTTGGTTACTAAATTCGTTGTGATGTCTGTATGTATGGCTGTGGACTATCGAAGCCGTGTGTTTATGGTCCTGGAAATGCGTGTACCTTGTGTAGAATTTCACGCTGAGTCTACATCTGAACGTAACTTTGTGTATCTCTAACAGTTTTCGAGATAAGCGACCTTAAAGTGTTACCCATCCAAGTGCTGACCGCGCCCGACGTTGCTTAACTTCGGTGATCGGACGAGAACCAACCAAACCAAAATAAATTTATTTATAAATGAATATATTGAGATGATTCAAATTACATTCGAGTAGCTATGTAAGTCGCATAGTGAATTATTTCTTTAGTTTGTACAAAATGGTTAATAAACATCGAGATGTTTGTAAATTTAAATATTTCTTAATATAATGTTAATATGAGTATAATCGACAGCACATTACATTGAAGTATAGGGTATGTTTGTTATCGTTAGGATTTAATTCAAGTTTTTATTTAGTTTAGTAAGTTTATTTAAACAATGTTTATAATTTGTGTAAAATAAATTAGTAGAGGTAAAAATAGTAAAGTAGCCTCAATTTCAAGTTACAATTCACTATATCTGTGTCCATTTTGTCAAATTTAGTTTTTAAAAGTGTTGGAAAAATTAAAATAATTTTTCCTTTCAAATTGGCCGTAGACATGTAAAAGATGAATATTTAGGGGGTAGTAGCATCCCATATTCATGTAGAAATCATTTCCAGGCCTGTAAAATACATAAAATTAGCGTAAAATCAATAATTAAGTGTGAAAATTAACTTAGTTATAAAGTGTAGGAATTAGTTCGTGTCTGGTTTTAAATTATAGAGAAATTTATGTAGATTATGAAAATGTTATTAGTTTTAAGAAAGGTTTACGGGGGCAAAAGTTATGGGGTTTTAAAATTATATCGTAATGTAAAAATTGCTGTAGCCAATCGGAATTTAGGAAATATTCTTGGTAACTATAGAGAACAATCGAAGATTTGGTCGTTACCCTAAATCATATAAATAGAAGTGCTTTAGGATTACAATCTCTCTTAATTTTCCTCTGTTTCAACAGCTTGCTAAAGTAAGGTGTTGCCAAATTTTTTTTTTGTGAAATTATTTTTAAATAAAATAACGTCACTTCGTTAAAAACAAAGTGCGATTTTAGTATCGGAAGTGTTATAGAAACAAGTGATAGTCTTTTGCCGGGAAATAATTAAATTAAGGTTAGTTTACCTTTTTAAATATCAAAATCGGAGGTTATCGATAGTTTATGAAAATATTTCCGCAGTTTCGACATTGTTTGTTTTTAAGTTTATATTGTTTACGTTGTTATGGATATTTAATTGTGTTCTCTTCGTGTTCTTATCATTATACACCTGATTTACTGGAAGTGTGTTTAATTTATAAAATCCTTCAAACGGTCCATGCTTTTCAAAACTTATTTTGAAATAAATATAAGAAGAAGTGATGATCCTAAAATTAAAGATTCATCAATATTATAATATTAGTGAAACTTACCTAAACGTATAAGCTGTTTATATAAAAGAAAATTTGGATGTTCGAGGAGCAGAGTTGGAGTTCGAAGGAGCTGTTTTCTACAATCAACTTCAGCAGCAGTAACCAAGAAAAGAAGGACATTTTATGTGAGTACTTTATTGTTGACATTGATATTTCATTGTTGTGTTCATAATTTCAATCCTTTGTAACAATCATGATGTGCAACAACGTGTATGCATGTCCAAAGGGAATATTAGTTGTTCTAAAAATTTAAATGGTTAATAATTATATTGTTTTTAATTCAAACGTATTTATACTTACTTGTATGTCGAATTTCACTTTTTATTGTAATCAAAAGTCACATGTTTGCGTATTCACAGCGCATGCCCAAGTATATTTTTTGAAGAATTTTTGTTATGTACAGGGTGTGACACGTATATTAATACAAATCAAAATTTATAACTCAATTTCCTTGAACAAGTTAGATACGATAAAACATAATTGGACATTAACTCTATGTGCATTAATCAAATTAACTATAATTATTATATTAAAAATCTAAATATAATTCAAATTAATAATCATTTATTTTATCATTTTAAAAATAAAGTTTCTTCTAAATTTTGATCCCTATCCCCTTTGATGAGTCTTTACATGCGGCTGTTTTTAAAAGTTAGTCTGGGCAATATTAACAAGAATAATTAGAATATTAATATAAATAATAAATCAAATTTAATAATAAATAATTTAAATAAATATTATCAGTTTGTGGGGGAGAATATCATCGTAAAGTATAATATTAAACATTGTATACATGGTTAAAAAAACTTGAAGGTGGTTCGGGATTGTGCACCAATTCGCACCTTTCGACCTGTTTAGTATTAAATACAATAATTATAAATAATTATACTAGTATGGGTAAATTGCTCTCAACTTTAATTGATCAAAGATAATGGCACTAATTAACAATAGTAGAAGCTCGTCAATCAATGCAAATATTCAATTTTTGGAACATCCTGTTAAAAATAATACCCACTATTTTTTATCAAAAAACAACTCCATAACATATAATGTAAAACGTAAAATGTTAGTAATAGAATTGCAACGTATGAAAAAAGAACTTGAGACCAAACTGATTGTTTTTATCTGAATTTTGAATAGTCAGCTACTATACTGAAATGAGCGCGTAACCTTGAAAAACTATGAAGAACGAAGGGACGGTAATCGAAACACGTATGCATTTCTATCTTGCTCTTACTACTTGATTCCGCGATGGCAGTTGTTAAGTGTGCAGTGATCGTATAAGCTTAGTTCGTAAAATACTTTATAATTTTATTTCCTTCTTTGCCCCTCCGGCCCCATGGTTTCGATCTTAACATCATTTCTTGCTGTTCACGTGTTATGACTCTAGACGTTAATTTATCCTTAGCGGTTAACTTTAAGATTAAACAATTTTTCAGGTAAGTACTTTTAATATTTAATATAAATTTTATGAAAATACTTTCAAATAATTTAATCTTTATAAACCAGCATTAAATATTTTCCATTTAACCAGTTTAATCAAACTACATGTATAATTTTGCTATGAATGTAATCATATCAAGGCGTTTTGAAACTTCTCTAATAAAACGATCATTGCAATCTTCCAAATATGGTACCTTTAGTTAAAAAAATAGTTGCTAAAATTTTACGACCTTCAAACTATACTTATTGCTGATATTGGGTGTTTATATGTGATATTTTGATGTGACTTTTATCCCTTTCAATATTTGGACCGATTTTATACATTTTCTGAACACCGTCTTTTTATTTTTACAACCAAAAACTACTAAACTTAGAATTTTCTTATCGTAAGTATACCTAATTTTTTGTTCAGACTCAAAATAATATAAAAGTTTGTTTAAATTTGTATCGAGGGTGTGAGAATAATGAGAATACTTGACTCGTAGATGTTCATATTTAAAACTTCATTTTACGAAAAGTGTAATGCATTGTTAATTACAAATTCTTTTAACAAAATTATAAACTAGGTAAATGTGTAATTTTGTAGAATGAGCCGAAGAAGTAGAATGATTTTGAACTTGGCAAGAGGGGAGCTTCCAGACTTGAATGCAGTAGTAGAAGAGCAAAGTGCATTAGTACAAAGTAAGTAGGCATTTATTATACTCTTATGATTATTTGTTTACTTTAGCACTCTATTATTAAAGTAAACTTATTTGCTCAATTTTTAAAATGAGTACCTACTCTAGTGCTGGTTGAAGTACTGAATGAATTTAATTTATTCAATTGTACCTATACCTTAATTGTACCTAATACTCTTAAATAGGATTTTAGAGAAATAGAAATTGAAAGCGTTTTACAGAGAATTTTTATCAATGAAATTTAAAATGAATTAAATTATGAACATATAGGTTTTAGTTAAAAGAAGAGAAAGAAAACTTTATCTAATAATGTAATAATTGAAAAAATTTCTAGTAATTATTATTTATTAATCCAACTGCTCATTTATTTTTATGTTATTCTTGTATATATTTTAGGATAATGTAAACTTATACACCATATTCACACATATTTAAAATACTTAGCCTTTTGGGTTTTTTATGGTGTATATTTATTTATGTTATACAAATCTAAATGTTTCTATAAAACTTATGCAAAAAACAATTTTGTGAAGTTTGAAAAATTAAAACATAAACATAAGCCTCCTATTAATAAAACAGTTTCTTTACTAAAATTTTATAGTTTGCCGAATATCTTTTCCAAACTGTTATATTAATAGCAGGAATGTTTATTTTAATTTTTCAAATTTCACGAAATTCTTTTTAACATCTTGAACAATTTTAATAGATCTTAACTACTGACGAGGATAACTGTAAGTGTTATCGAAACGTTTAGATTTGTATAACATAAATACAAATATACACCATAAATAACCTAAAAAGCTAAGTATTTTAAATATTTGTAGATTTTTGTTTTTAATTTTTTGTTACTTTTTATTGTGTTATTTAAATTTTGAAACAGATTTACTTTCATGAAATCTATTAAAAATAAGGAAGTTTTCACCTATTTTCTGTTTTATTAACAAAAGATATTGACCACATGCTAATGCTGCATAAAACTGAAGTAATTTATTTATTCTATTGATGTCTATTCATTTTGTAACCTTTGTAGGTTGATAGGTTAATTAGTCACAATTCTTGTAAAATTCATATACCATATCAACGAGTACTCAGTTACCTGAGTGCTTATCTAATTATTGAACCTCTTGTCTACACAGTAGACGATTTTTAAAATCACAATTTTTACAATCACTACTTTCATACATAGCTGAGCTAGCCCTATGCTTGCTCACATCAGATATTCTTTTTTCTTAACTGTTAAATATCAACCATTATTTTGGTTTTACTTTCTTTAATTTTGAAAATTATACTGTTGCTCCTTTATTTATTTAAATGCATTTTTTACCATATTCATACTAAATACCAATCTCTTTTATTCCTATGTCCTTTCACACATGTCCTTAATTAAAAATGATAAGTTCTTTAACTTTGATACATTACAGGATACTGTGAACTGAAGAATACTTGTGCTGACCAAGAGTCGATTATATCATCATCTGATGATATAACACCAAGTAAAACATCAAACAACACCACTAGGAAAGGTGATAAATCTACTGAAGTTGATTCGATAAATGGCGTTCTTAATTTAGATGATTTATCTGAACATTATATTTCAAGTGAAGACGAATATGTACCGTCAACATTAGTAACATCAGACAGCGATAGTAACTCTGATGTGAGCCTTGCAAAAGAAAATAATTCCAGTAATACAGTTATGTCAAATGAAACCCTTGATAACAGAAAAAATTCGGTAAAATTCAAAAAGAAAAATAAACAAATGACTTCTATAGGTAATTGTAATCAAGCTGAAGCTGAAGGTGGAATTAAATTAACATATGTAAGAAAGAATAATGAGGGTAAAAGAATAAGAGATAAACGACACTGCTGTTACCTTTGTAATAAAATTCTGAGCAATAATATGGCTCGTCACTTTGAAGTTATACACAATAATGACCCAGAAGTTGCTAAAATTTTAATAAAGCCAAAAGGTAGTGCATCTAGAAAAGAAGCATTTCAAAAATTAATTAAAACAGGAGATTTTTATTACAATTGTAATGTTCTAGCAACTAAAACTGGTGAGCTAATTTTGGTTCGAAGACAGGCTGGACATTACGAAGTTAGTTACAATGATTACGGTCCATGCCCACACTGCCTAGGGTTCATGGCAAAAAAATGTTTGTGGAATCACGTAAAATACCATTGTAAATCAAAAGATAAAGATACTTCGGAGAAATTGCCATCAACAGACCTTAAATACAAAGGTCCTTTAAGAGAGAGTACAATTCTTTTACACCAATTGATCGGAAAACAAATAACACCAGAATTTCTAGAATCAATATTGGCAACATTTAATACAGATAATGTGTCTGCGGCTTGTAAAGAAGATGAACTTATTATTCAGTTCGGTGCTTTTATGTTTGAAAAGTATGGTGCTTCACAGTCTGAATATATTAGACAGTCAATGAGACAGTTATCTCGGTTAAAATTAGTTGTTAAAGATTTTGTTCCAGAGCTAAATAGTTTGTCCCAAATTATTACACCAGAAAACTTTGATATCATTATCCCTGCCACCAAACACTTGTGTGGTATAACTCAAAATAACAGAAATCGCCAGGAAGTGAAAATACCATATCTTGCTCTAAAAATTGGATATCATTTAAGAAAGTGCATTCTAATATTAAGAGGAACTGCTTTAAGAAAAGGAGATGCTGTACAAGATGCTCAATTATCATCATTACTTACATTAATGGACATTGAGTGGTCAACCAGAATATCATCTAATGCAATTAGTACATTACATAAAAAAAAAATTAACGGAAAACAGTTATTACCAGTTACGGATGATCTCTTGCGATTAAATTCGTATATACAGAAAGAAATAAATAGTCTTCGGTATGACATTTCCACACATTGTACACGAACAAACTGGAGCAGATTGGCATCACTAACATTTACTCGCATTATTTTATTTAATAAAAGACGGTGTGGTGAAACTTCCAAGATGACCATGCAACAGTATTCATCACGTCCAAATTGGAATGATCAAGGAACGGAGGAGTTGAGGAAGTCTTTAAGTCCATTACAAACACAACTTTCTAAGATACTAATTGTCGTGCAAATAGTGGGGGGAAAACGTAGTAGAATACTACCCGTTATTTTAACGGTTGAAATGAAAGAATGTTTAGATCTGTTGGTGAAATTTAGAGAAAGTGGAAAAATTAGTGTTTTAAACCAGTATGTGTTTGCAAGATCAAATGCTTCTCAATTGAATGGGCACTTACGAGGACATGACTGTTTACGTAAAATATGTGTAAAATATTACCGGAACAAAATTACGTCAATACGTAGCAACTGTTTCACAAATCTTTGACCTCAAAGAGCATGAAATGGAGTGGCTTGCTAGACATTTAGGACGTGACTTTCGAATCCATAGAGATTTTTATAGAAAACATGAGAATGCTATAGAAGCTACTAAAATTAGCCGAATCCTTCTAGCCATTGACCAGGGACATGCATTTCAGTATGTCGGAAAACAATTAGATGAAATTAATATTGAAGGTATATTAAGTATCTAATTGCATGCACTTTTATAACTTTTTTCATTTCTTGTTTCAGTAAATTTCTCTTTCATTACATGAGAATCTTCATAAATAGTCCCAATAATGTATATAAGATATACCCTTAAAACACTAATTATATGTTTTACATTTCATTTCATATACATTTAATGGTATATTACAATGGTGATTCTATTACCATATTTAGATGAGTTAATTTTTTTTTTATCTTAATGGTTGTATGAAAGTCTCTTGAGGCCAAAGGTAAAGGCAAAGTGCATTGGTTAGAACAACTTATTTGAGTGATCTTTTTTCAATATTCTATTGTAAATAAATTACATATCTAATCGTAACAGCAATATGGTTTAGTTTGTGGTCACATTATGTCAAACCTTAAGACCATTTGAGATAAATTGTAGATTAAGTACAAATTATTAATATCTCTTATTATGCTGGCTAACCACCTACATTGTTAAAGAATGGCATCCAATAAGTATTATAAGATTAAAACAAAAAATAGCTCTCTAAAGTAGAATATGAAAATATTTTTCCAGGTCCCTCAAAATTTTGATAATATCGATAATTACAGATTTGCCAAATATCGAAGTTGAAGATTCGGAGGATGGGAATGATGAGAATGATGAGAACGATATAGCCTGTAAGACACTAGAAGCCATATGTGACAAAAATAAAAATTGTACTAAAGGTAACTGAAATTTTATATTGACCATTGAAATGTCTACACAATCTTATCTAACAATTCATTGACCAGGAGTGATAATTTTCTGAGATGCTTCTTGCTTACTGTGGATACCGATTCACATTTTCCTCATATTGGTTATCCTGTTTTTCTATGTTTAACTTGTTGCAAGTGAATAAACTTGTCTTAGATTTAATTGTTACAAATCAATGCATATAATTTGATAACGTAGTGTAGAGCACTTGGCTATCCAAACTAATTGCTTCCTTTTGCAGAACCTGATATTAACGAGCATATAACATTATTACGTAAAGCAGCAAAGGCTCGGATGCGAAATACTGAACGCATACCATGGACTGCAGAGGAGAAGGGTCGTCTTCTAGATCATTTTAAGATGATGATAAAAAAGGGAATTCTTCCAGGCAAGAAGGACTGTGAACAATATATGGAAAAAAATCAGATGTCTAGCAAACGCAAATGGACAGACATAAAATTTTGTGTTAAAAATCATTTAAGTAATATTAAGAAAAAAAAAGAGTAGCTTTTTTTTTGTTGTATAACCAATAAAATTTCAAAAGGTGTGAATAATTTTATTACTATCACCTGTCACTTTTTTAATTCAGATGGAATTGGGAAGATAGGATCTTATTTTACTTGATAAATAGGATTATTCCCACTTAATTTGAATGTTTATTTACCAGTAGTACCACACGTAGATCATTACATGCAAAAGGGAGATTTTGTGTGCTGAATGATTTGTTATAAAACCATGAAGCAAGTGGAATGAATTATATATTCATTATTAACATTGATTAATTTAAACTTCATAATTATTTATGTATGTCCGAATTAAATTTTTAGCCATCGAGGAATTTTGCTGCTAATCATGTTTATAAAATGCAACTTTCACATTGATATTCAAGATAAAATAGTTTTGTGGAGCTATTTTAATGTTTGTTTTGTTTATTGTGGTAATAAATAAACAAATGCTAATGAACTTACTGGCTGTATTAAGCAATTTTTGGCCGTTAAGGCAGAAACTTGAAACAAATTAGTGACTGAAAATGTAGAATTAGACAAGTTTTCGTTTTTTTTTTGTACCAAACAAACGTGTACTATGATAATTATCCTGCAAATAATACTTAATTAAAATTGACAAAAAAAACAGTGTTGCTACTGAGGATATTAATTTATTATACAGTCCGAATGCTGGTTTAGGTTGTATTGCTTTACAAAGTGTAAATGTATTTGAAGAGCTGTTGATCATACAATTAAGTTAGCTTTGAAGGAACTAATAAAAGGTGGACTGGTCAAAATGAAATAATGCAATTTGCATTGTGTAGTTTTGAGACAGTTACATTTTATACGAAATACGGACAAGACTAGGATGTGTATCAGACAGATTTAGTTTACAAGAATCATATACTCGAGGTTGTATAGAGTGCTGGCCTAGGAGTGTTTTAAATTCTTTGTATGCATAACTTTAAAAAAAAGTTAATGTAACATGTACATTAGAAAAAGGAAACAAACATTTTGTAGGTACCTTTTATTCAGTGATTGCATATTAGTATTAAGTAAAACAATTTCAGAACATTAGTTTCATAAATGTGTTATTTTATTTATGAACATCACTAATAGTATACATTAATTTCATAATGTTGAATTATATATTAAATCTCTCAATCATAGAACTATTAATAAAGAAAAAGATATATACATGAAATCAATTCCTTTATTTATTATTATCCGAAGTCACCATGTATCTATTACTTAATCTAGATGTATTTTTCACAGCTTTGCATTATTTGTTTTTAACGTAATGTTATTAATCTTATACTACTTAACTAAACTAAATAACTTTCTTAACTTATCTCACATTCCATTAATAATCTATTAATTACAATGTTCTCCACTTAGTATAGTAATGTTTTCATCTTTGTAGGTTTTGTATAGTGTAATTACTTTATGATGATTTATTCTTAATTGAATTTGTCCTGTAGTGGTTTCAGCTTTACTTACAATGGAAAGCATTTCTCTTTGCACAACTTGTAGGGGACTATTTGCTCCGTAGTGTTTGTCATAGATAAAAGAAGAAGGATAGATGTTCAACTCGAATTACGCAGCTGTAACTGCTTTTTAATCTAGAAGGCGGTACGTGAAGCTTTTCCCCAACCCGTTAGATGGCGTTAAAATCACCGAAAAAATGCGAAAAAGTCTCTTTTATTCTTGAATCACCGAATCGTACCGTAAAAATTCGAAGAAGTCGCATTTATCTTGCTACCCACGTGGTTAGCAAGCGTTGATTACATTTTGACATTTATGTATGGTTTCTACTATTTTCATTGTTGACCTGCATAAAAATTTAGTATTTTCTGCGATTATCGTTTATTTTAAAGCGTATAATATGGGCGGTTCTTATTGTGCTGTTTCTGGTTGTTGGGGCTCAAAAAAACCAAAGTAAACATCGTTTTCCGAATCCATACAAATTCAATGTTATGTTTACAAAGTGGGTGGACTTGTGTGGAAATAGAAATTTGCGTCAAATGAGCCCTGAAAAAGTGTATGCTAATTGTAGGGTTTGTAGCCTTCATTTTGTGAAAAGTAGTTTTGGTACCAATAATAAACTGATAAGAACAGCATATCCACAGCTAAAATTACCTGGTAAGTTTTTAATATTCCTTTATGTAATTAACATATTATAGGTTAATATTTTTTTATAGTAAAATGTTTACCCTTTTCTAGTTTTAATCATGGATAATCCACTTTCAACATCAATCGAAGCTATTCCTATTACAGAAAGCCATGGGGAATATTTTCCTAAAGTTATGCCTAAAGTCAATCAGTGTGCTGACGTATTATCTACTACACCCCCTAGGGCAAGTAAGTTTTAAAGATAACAAACTTTACCTTAATTAAAAATAAAAACTTTTACGTATAGTTTATTTCGCAAGTGTAGAATTGTGACAAAATTATGAAAACATTTTAATAATGATACTTGAAATTAATAATTTAAAAAAAACTGTAGCATTTATTGTTTGGTTTTACGAATAAATTAATCTTCTTTTAAGGATCCCAACAAAGATCTACATTACTTGGTTCTATTGGTTATTCCATGGAAAAACATTTGTCACCAAAGAAAAAATGTTTATATCATGAAATTGTCCAGTTGAGAAGAGAAGCTGGACGGATGAAGAAATCTTCTATTTCTCTTAGAGATAGATTAAAGAAAGCCGCAAAACTTTATCAGTTAAGCAGAGTTTTGCAGACAATGAATATGGATCCTGTGGCTAAAAGATTCATTGAATGTCAATTTGAGAATCAGACGAAGAAGTCAAGAGGACGAAAATTTACTAATGCTGATAAAACGCTTGCCTTGGCATTGTACCAACAAAGCGGATCGGCGTATAGATTTTTAGCATCAATGTTTGTGTTACCATCAAAACAAACACTGGCTGCCTGTGGATATTAAACCAGGTTTTAATGAAGCAATATTTGCATTGCTAAACTCTACTGTTGTAAAAAGCAAATGTAAGCTGGATAAGTATGTTATCCTTTTGTTTGATGAGATGAGCATACAAGCTCATCTAAATTACAACTGCAAAGAAGACAGAGTGGAAGGTTTTGAAAATTTAGGCTTTAAATCTACAGCTGAAATTGCTAATCATGCTCAGGTAAAGTAAATTTTTGTTTATTTTGGAAAACTTATCCCCTAGATGATCATACCTATCCTTATACCAGGTTGCAATCCTGTTTATTTATACTACTAATTGACAACGCTATGTGATGTGACGCATTATATCTACCATAAAATACAAATAATTCGTTATATAAACATTAAAACGTAAGTTAATGATCAATATTGTTTTAGGTTTTAATGATTAAGAGCATAAAAGGAGGATGGAAACAACCTGTTTTTTATGGTTTTGTTGCTGGAGCTACAAAAACTGTGGATCTCGCCATCATATTACAAGATGCTGTAAAAAAGTGTCATGATGCAGGTCTTGTTGTGGTGGCAACGGTCTGTGATCAAGGCTCCAATAATTGTGCTGCTCTTAATTATCTTATTTCAAAAACAAGATGCAAAAAATTAAGAACGGACTAGAAAAGGATATTACCGAAAAGTAGTTTGAAGTAGATGGCGTTGGTAACCCTATGTATCCGATATTTGATCCATCCCATTTAATAAAGAAGATGAGAAACAATTTAATACAAAAGATCTTGTCTTTACTAAAGATAGTAAAAAGAGAAGGGCTAAATGGTTAGACTTCAAAACAGCATACCAAATGGATCCATTTTTGAAGTCTTCGATTTTTAACCAAAATTACGGAAAAACATGTTAACCCAGACCGTAGCGACAAAATGAGAGTATCCATTTGCACTCAATCAATGAGTAGAACATCTGCTCAAGCTATGTTTGTAATGTCACGTACAAGTAAGTTCTAATGTAATGTTGGTTGTAATCGTAAAACTTAAAAACCATGAAAAGTTTTAGTCTTATGTTAGTATGTAGTACTAGTATTTATTATGAATAACTTTTTCAGTGCTTTTTTTTATTTTAGATTATTCTGTGGAAGTTGGAGGTGAGATTTTGAAGTTAGAGCAATCTGCCGAAGATACTGCCGAGGCTTTCATGTTTTTTGATAACCTCTTTGACTCTTGTAATGGCAGTGGAAGATCTGTAAAACCACTCAGATGCAGAGTAACACCGACATCAACCCATTGGGAATTCTGGTCTGAAGCTGTTACTGTTCTTAGGAGCATGAACTATGTAATTAATAAACCACACGAACAAGCAGTACCCAATTCTCTGACAAATTTTATCTGGACAATAAAAAATGTTCAACTTATTTTAAAACATTTATTTGCCAATGAATTTAAATTTGTTAATTTACGGAGATTTAATCAAGATGGGTTGGAAAACTTCTTCGGCAAAATACGACAAAGAGGCAGCAGATATGTCAATCCAACAGCGGAATCTTTTACACCATATTATAAGAGTCTCCTTATAAACAACCTTTCATCTAAACATGCTGTAGGAAGCAATTGTGAAGATGACAAATCAATGTATTTGCAAAACCTTTTTGAAATGGTAAACGAAATTAATTTTTGATAGTAATATAATAATATTAAAGCCCATATATTTCTAATAAGCACTTATAGCTCATATTTACAAATTTAATACTCTTATTATCATTTTATAATCTTATAATAATTTTATTTCTTATTAGGATGTTGAGAACACCACAAGTAGGAACAGTGATTTTGGTCAAGATAAACCCTTAAAAAAGAAAAAAACTTTACAAGTAGAACGGCAAGCCTTAGCATATGTAATCGGTTATATATCAAAAAAAGTAATGCCAAAAATTAAGGATTGTGACACTTGTAAATCAGCCATATTTGCAACGAAGGTAGAAGAAGATCATGAGGATAATCTTTACACGAGAAGTAAAGTATATATTAAGGGAAAACGATGTTTAAAGTATGTTAACCTAAGTTTAAAAAAGACAATGGCATATTGCTATACATTTACACGAAGTATATTATCTGCACAAATTCATAAAAAGGGCTTATTAAACTATATTTTAAATAACTTCACCGACATTAAGGTAAGCAGTTGTCAAATTCATGATATAACTCCAATGATTTTAAAAAGATTCGTTGTTCTTAATATCTTCAATTATTTAAAACAAATAAACCTAGTTCTTAAAAACAAGGACAAACGTCCAGTTCCCAAAGATGCAGATCCAATTTTTAAAACAGCACGAAAGTATGCCCAACGTCTTTTTAAAAAGAAAGTAATTGCTTACTAAATGTACTTTTTTAATTTAAATTTCTAAAATATTTGTTAAGAATTTTGTATCAATTAATAATTAGCATTTTTTCCCCTCTATCTTTTATAATGAACCAATTGAGAATGTGCCTATGGAATGTGCCACTTTCCCAATAAGACAAAATGATCGATACAACAATGTGTTACATTTTGTTGTTCTACAAGTCAGAATGTCAAAAATGTCTACAGGAAAAATGCAATGGACATCCACATTTTGTGAATTTATATGATGAACTTTTGTTCATCGATAAAACAGCTTGTCTGTGAAGTTATTTATTTCGTTGAATTCGCCTTAATATGGTTGTGGCACCTCGAGAACATCTGTTACACAAAACTGCGTTTAACCCTATTTATGAATCCAATAAGGGTTCAATTGAACAAATCCAACGAAAATTTTAAAATACCATGGTTTAAATCTTTTGGTAGTTATCAATATAGAGGCTTTAAAATAGAATCCTTCTATATACTTTCTTTCAAAATAGCTTCTTGTGAGTACAGACGAAAACACATTTCTATATTAATTACTAGACAATGAACTATACTCGTAATATATTAGAAAATATCTGGTATTGCAGACAAATTGTCTACTGAAATCACCCGTTCACTTTATGTGTTTAACTTTTAATGCAATTTGCCATAATGTCAATATACGTAATCATTCATTATGTGCCATATTAAATTCAGCAAGAAATATGTTTTCAAGACAGAAATACTATTACCTGTAACATTACAGATTGTCAAAAGCAGTTGGGGTATATTGAATAAGTTTGTTAGTATAATGGTTTATTAAGTTCGTTATATTCACATAGAGCACTTAATTATTAGTAATTATTATTGTTTACAACTAAGTACTTATACTTAAACTTGTAATTTAGAAAATTAAACCTTTTCTGAGATGTCGTTTTTATTTTTGTTTTAAGCATTAATTTTAAAAAGTGTACGATTCTACTCCAACATTATAGAATTTAAATTTACCGCACTTTTAAAAAAGCTTTTCCCCAGGTTGTTTGGTGGCGCTTTTGCTGTCAACTTGTACAGTCATTTAGTTGGACATCTAACCTTTCCTTCATCTATGGCGTTTGTTGGCCACTTGTATAGACTGATTGCTCCTTGTACTTTAATAGTGGATATCGCTGATTTTGTGTGTGTGTGTGTGTGCGTGTGTGCGTGTGTGCGTGTGTGCGTGTGCGCGTGTGCGCGTGCGCACGTGCGCGCGTGCGCGCGTGCGCGCGTGCGCGCGTGTGCGTGTGCGCGCGTGTGCGCGTGTGCGCGTGTGTGCGTGTGTGCGTGTGTGCGTGTGTGCGTGTGTGCGTGTGTGTGCGTGTGCGTGTGCGTGTGCGTGTGCGTGTGTGTGTAGGCAATTGTGTTGTATTCTATGATTCCTCATACATTAATCTTTGTATACAGCTTCACTTGAATGACACAATTTTGTATAACGTGTTGGTTATATAAATTGTCTTCTGTTGTCTGTCCCCATATTAATGAAAAGTAGCACAAATGTAAGTGCACCAAAGCATAGTGTAGTTTCCTTTTTAGGTGGTTCTTGACATATACAACTCCTTTCATTATGGCAATGAGTGGCATTATTTGTTTTTGAATTGTCTCTGTATGAGCTGTCCACTTTAATGATTGTGTGATTGTTAATCATAAAATGTTTGTGGATTTCGTTTCTTTTATTGTTTTACTTTGTATATTCTTCCATGGTGGATCTTGGGATTTGAATTTCATGTAATCTATTTTCTTTGTGTTCAGTATGGGGCCTTCGTAATTTAAGTATTCCAATCAGTGTGAGGTCATGAACAATCATTTCTGTTAGCTGTTCATTTTGCTTTACTATGCAGGTGGGAGTCAGATCATCAGCAAACAGGGTTAATTTTCCATGTAGATGTAGATCCCAAAAGTGAAACCAAAAATTATTGGTGATAATATTGTTCTTTGTGGTACCTCTAAGTTAACCAGTTCCTCTTCGTTCGACCTTTTATTAGTAATTAAAGTATTTGATTCTATTCTCGAGATATGATTGAACCATCTCTGAGTACATGGCCTTGTAATCTTACTACACAATTCCATTTCAGTACCCTAAGGTATATAATAATATCATTATTTAAGTAATCTGCGTTATATATTTTTTAAACAACACTGGGTAATTTCGGGACCGCAGCGTACAAACAGAAGGCACTCGAACTTAAAATACCAACCTTTAAGCGCTACTGCATATCTTATTAACAAACATGTTAGCCTGTGTGAAGATATCTTTGGCCCACAGACAATTATATTTAAAATATCATAAACTTAATCATGAATCCAAATTCGGTGTGAGTCGTGGTTTGGACGTTCTAAACTAGAATTACAAGTCCTAAAATTTTTACATTATCCGAGCTGCTCAGATTTGGACTTGAACTAATCTATGTAACATTAATTCAAAGTTATTAAACTTATCAGGCTGCTGGTTCATAAGTGAACATGAAATACGTCTACGTTTAACATACAGATTGTTGAACTCTTGTTTGACATTTTGTATTCAACATAAGTTATATAATAATAAATCTTAGCAATGTAATATCTTAAGAAATATAACGTAAACAGCATTAAATTAAAATGACAAAAAAGTAGAAACTTGGCAACACCGTAATATCTGCTTACGTCCCAATCTTGTGTAAAAAGCATTTTTTTACATATTTGTAACATCTCATATACATTTTCGCATTATACATCCCTTTTATGACATCCAACTTACACACATCACAAATGTACATCCTTATGACAAAAGAGGTTAAAATCAATAATAACTCATACAGACGACAATTTGGTGTGTAAAATATACCTGGTGCAGGCAGGATAATCAGCACATACCCATCTATATTCAACTTGAATATAATCAATGTGGCCACAATGAGGTGCTACGCATGCGATGTACTAAGTTAAGTAATACGTGTGTGTGTGCGTGCGTGTGTGTGCGTCCGTGCGTGCGTGCGTGTGTGTGGGCGTGTGTGTGCGTGTGTGTGCGTGTGTGTGTGTGCGTGTGTGTGCGCGCGTGGGAGCGTGTGTGCGCGCGTGCGTGCGCGCGTGGGTGTGCGTGTGTGCGTGTGCGCGTGTGTGCGCGTGTGTGCGCGTGCGTGCGTGCGTGTGTGTGTGTGAGAGAGAGAGAGATAGAGAAATATTAACTTTTCAAACAATTTTGATCCATATGAATATCGAACTTACATGAAATATTTAATATTTGCTAACAGGGAATCTCTTGAAAATAATTGCATTTACTGTGGAGGTAACAACAATGTAATTTTATGTCAAAAATGTAGAAGGTATAGTCATAGAACGTGTCTTGATGAAAACGTAAATCCTTACGTTTGTGAACTGTGCAAATGATAATATAGGTAACTGTTTCTAAATTGGTTAGGGTAATGCACGAGTCAATTTATAAATATTGTATGCTGTTACTATAATCACCAGTTTACTTTAGTAATGATTTAGAAGATGGTAAAAAAATTCAACAAATAAAAAAACACTAAAGATGCCCTAAATTAATAATATTAACCTACGTCAATGCAATCAATGTAAGATAGAAGATTATGGCGGAAATAATTTTTTTCAAAAACAAATATGTATATTTGAACGTATTATATGGACTAACGATGAGGACGTCATTTTGCAAATCATTAAATCGATATCTTCCTTTAAACAAAAAAAACACCCTCCCAATTTTTTGATATTGTATTCCTTATAGCTTAAACTATATCTTTGGAAAAATTAACGAAAAAAAAAGATGTACTTTTTTAATTATCTCCGATTTTCTGTGAACGCGCGTATATAAAACTTATGGCTGAACTTTGAAACTAAATTATTCCCTTTAAACAAAAAACACCCTCCCAATTTTTTGATATTGTATTCCTTATAGCTTAAACTATCTCTTTGGAAAAATTAACGAAAAAAAAAGATGTACTTTTTTAACCCCTTAAAGCCCACGCCGGAGCGCAACTCGGGCAAGCGTCACCGGCCAAAATGCCCATGCCCGAGTGTGACTCGGGCAGACGCAATATTCGGTTTACTTATTATTCATCAACGATTGGGACTCGGGCAATGCTACAAATGTATGAATAGGAAGCCGAGACATGGGAAGATTATCTGACCTGATTGGCTGGTTGTTGCTGGGTTGGTTTATGATTCATTGCCAGATGTTTACCCACTGCAGGTAGTGCAGTGTGCAATGTTTGTTCGACAAGAGGTTGTGGTTATTACGGACGTTATTTAGGCTTGTCGTTTTACGAGTAGTTTGTTGAGTGAAATTTGAACTTCTTGCCGTTAGTCAAAATACGCTTCACATATCGTAAATTCGTATCATATGTTACTTGGCTGATTTCTAGGTAAGTGTAAATATAAAATATATTGTACGTTCTCACAAATATTTATCTTTGTAGAACGTGCTCTCTTATTGTCAAGAATTATAATAATATATTGAAAACATCGTAAACTAAAATGTCTGAGAATAGCGGCGATGATGAAAGCGGTTCAGACGAGATTGATATCAGCGATATAGAATCGGATGCTAGTTCATCAGATGAAAGTGATCTTAGTTCTGTAAGAAATTGGTGTAAACTTAGCGTACATCAGCTCAATCCACCTCCTCCACGATTTCCTTTTCTGGCAATATCCGGCAGCAGTTTCAGCACAAGAAATGATTGTGATGCTTTAGAATATTTCCAAAAGTTTTTTGATGATAGTTTACTAAACATTATAATAACTGAAACTAACAGATACGATGGGAAGCAACACAACAAAGCAGGTTGTTCTTCAACTAACGTCTGGGTACCTGTTACGCAGAACGATATTGGAGTATTTTTGGTTATCAGCTTACTTCAAGGAGTTGTAAAAAAACCTGATGAGAAAATGTATTGGTCTGTGAACGAATTATTGTCAACCACAATATTTTCAAAGCTAATGTCCCGAAGAAGATATATGCAGATAAAAAAGTATTTACATTTTACTAATAATGACGGCTATGATCCTCGAACTCATCCAAACCCAAAATTGAACAAAATTTGGTCTATCTACCAACATCTTTATGAAAAATGTTCAAATTTATATGTACCCGAAAGAGACATTTCGGTTGACGAGAGCCGTATGTTATATAAAGGCAGACTTGGTTGGAAGCAATATTTACCGTTGAAACGTGCACGTTTTGGGATCAAATTTTATCTTTTATGCGAAGCGAAATCCGGCTATGTTTATTCGTTTATCATTTACACCGGCAAAGGCACGATTCTAAATGATAAATACAAAAATATGTCCCTGACCTTGCAAGTAGTCCTGTCATTAGCTGATAACCTGCTAGATCAAGGTTACTGCATAACTACCGATAATTTTTACACGTCTCTCGAACTAGCCGATTATCTTATTTCACGGAAAACAGATATTTATGGAGCTATGCGTGTACACAGGAAAGAAGTACCAAGTGAACTAAAAAACACGAAACTAAAAAAGGGGGAAGTAATTGCATTTCAGAGAGGTAACGTGATGACAATGAAATGGCGCGACAAGAAAGAGATTTGAGTAGTTGTAATCAACAACTACTTTTGGCTTCATAATATTATTTCCATCTTTATCAGTTTTATCTGTTCGAACTTTCTCGGGGTTGTGTATAGTTGATAGTAAGCAAATCAGTAGTTATACAAGGCCGATCCTAACTCAAAAAGTCACTAGAAAAGTTACTAGATTTGAAAAAAGTCACTAGAAAAGTAACTAGATTTGTAAGGTCACCTTGGGGGTCAGATGATAGCTGGTTCGCGTCTTCGCTGGAATATGGTGTATCATAGCTAAAAATAGTTGGTGCTTGTCTGCAGTAAAAGGTGGTCGCATCATAGCTAAAAATAGTCGGTCCGCGCCTTAGCTAAAAATTATAGTGACAGCACCATCATTAGAAATAGCCGGTACAAGTGATTATTAAAAAATAGTAGGTAACCAAACACATGTGTGGTTTGAATCTGTGCTATGCAAATGTCACAAAGGGAAATAACCAGGGTTGGTGTCTGTGCTAGACACATATCTGGTTCGCGTCCTCGCTACAAGGTGGTTGTATCATAGCTAAAAATAGCCGGTTTATGTCCTCACTAAAAGGTGGTCGAGTCTGGTCGGTTCGAGTCTTATATAAAAAATATAGTGACAGAACCATAATTTAAAAAATAGCTGATGCGTGTCATTATTAGGAATAGCGCGTAACCAGATTTGTGCGGTAATCAATTGCATGGTTCATATCTGCACTAATGTAACATAGTGGGGAGTTTAGAGTAATAATATAAGAAAATAGTGTAATGCGTAGTGAGTGCTGTGTAAAACATGTGGATGGCATACGCTCAAGAGCAATGGATCAAAGCAACCGACCTGAGAACAAAGAGAAGCAAGAATTTTCGGCATTAGTATTCAATGCCCAACATGAGGCGGTTTACGGGCGAGGTAATTATAGTGAAGAGGAGTGTAACGTCCTAGCGAAAAAGTATGAAACAGGAGTAACGATATGTGAAAAGTTTTTAAATTTAAAGAAAATACGTGAAAAACCCTTCACGAACGTAAAAGAGTTTGAAGTGGGTGCAAAATACAAAGTGATTGATATGGATACAATCGACACGAAGTATGGGAAACATATTGTCATTGAAACCGAGAACTTTAAGTGCATACTTCCCTTACGATTTTATGAATACTTCAAAAAAGAAGATCGCATTGAAAAGTTTAAACAATATCTGGCTGAGAAAGACGTGTACATCACCAGCGCCGGAACTGTAGGAAAGACAACTAATTTAACATTTCTGTAAAAATAATAATATATATCTATGTATAACTGTTTGGAAATAAATTACATATTTTTTATTGCAAAAAAATGTTTTGTTATTTCTTAATTAAATGAAGAGTAGCTACATCATGATGAAGCACCATCATTAAAAATATCTGGTGCGAGTCATTATTAAAAAATAGCAGGTAACCAAACACATGTGTGGTTTGAATGTCTGCTATACAAATATGTCACAAAGGGAAATAATCCGATATGTGTGGTTCGTGTCTGTGCTAGACACACATCTGGTTCACGTCCTCGCTAAAAGGTGGTGTATCATAGCTAAAAATAGCCGGTTTATGTCCTCACTAAAAGGTGGTCGCGTCATAGCTAAAAATAGTCGGTTCGCGTCGTATCTAAAAAATATAGTGACAGCACCATCATTAAAAATAACTGATGTGCGTCATCATTAAAAAAATAGTAGGTGACCAAACCCATGTGTGGTTTGAATCTCTGATATGCAAATATATCACAAAGGAAATAACCAGATATGTTTGGTTCGTTTCTGTGCTAAAGACACGCAATAGAAAAGTAACTAGATGTGAGGTTTATAGCAAGTGGGTATATAAACTGGCCTTATGTAAAGGTTTGATTGAAGTTAATAAGTCTGCAGAAATACAATATAATAATGAAGAATTCAATGCAGAAGTTTGCATCAGGAGCAATTTGTAAGAGGTCTCCAAAAATGGAACAAATAGAAGACCTGATACGCAAAATAAAGAAGTTAAAATATGATTTGGAGTTGTATGAAGTGCAGCGTATGCTGAAAAAAGCAAGATTAAACTAAAGTCTTGTTATTAATGCATTATTGTAAAATTGCTAACAATCTAGACATTGATGTGTTTCGTGTTACACTGGCAGAACTAAAATCAAAAGTTAAAAACTTATGATCTATTAGTAAAATTTGAATAGATTTGAAATACCTTATTTTAGAAAGAAATTGTTATTTATTCTTGTAAACTGGTGTAATATTGTTTGCGCTAATTTTTAAATTTAATAGACCTGAAAACTTGTCGTTTATTAGAATTTGTGAAGTGGTGTATACGTATTATTTAAACAAATATTACCGTTGTGTTTGTAATATATAAAAATGAAAATGAAATAAAGGTGCTCAACGGAATTGTATGTACATGAAAATTTTTAAACTAAACGAAGATGCTTTACTGCATTATATACTATATGAATATTGATTTAATTTAAAATATTACTATTAATGCATTATTGTAAAATTGCTAACAAACTAGACATTGGTGTGTTTTGTGTTACACTGGCAGAACTAAAATCAAAAGTTAAAACTTATGATCTGTTAGTAAAATTTGAATAGATTTTAAATACCTTGTTATTTATTCTTGTGAACTCTTGTAATATTGTTTGCCCTAATTTTTAAATTTTGTAAAAGAATAGTCCTGAAAACTTATAATTTATTAAAATTTGTGAAGTGGTGTATACCGTATTCTTTAAACAAAATATTACCTATGTGTTTGTAATACGTAAAAATGAAAATGAAATAAAGATGCTTAACGGAATTGCATATACATGAAAATTTTTAAACTAAACGAAGATGTAATATTAGGTGTATAAATAAAGAATCATATTGACAAGTTGTGCAGCTTTAATCGACGCTCCCCAACAACAACATCAAACATGAGAGTAGTGGTTCAAACTCAAAAACTACCTATTGCAAATCTCGATGATTTGACCAGAGCTGGAAATAGGGAAATACAACTGCATGGGTAGTTACTTACAAATAGCGTACGCGGTATAATTTCTGGTCCTTCCAATTGTGGGAAAACAAACACCATGCTCAGTCTCCTAACTGAATCGAACGGTCTTCGTTACAAACACGTGTATGTCTATTCGAAATTGAATTGAAGTTGAATCAGGAAAAATATCGACTCTTGGGTGAAATTCTAGATCCCATGAAAGATATTGGTTATTATTGCTTCAGCGATAATGCTGATATTATGGAACCGAGCGTGGCAAAACCCAATTCAGTGTTTATCTTAGACGGTATCGCTTGCGAAAAGCAGAATCATATTAGAGCGTACTTTTCAATGGGTCGTCACTATAACATTGACTGCTTCTTCTTCGGTCAAAACCTATACTAAAATCCCCAAACAGTTGATTAGAGACAACGCCAATGTGATAGTGCATTTCGAACAGGATGATTTGAATTTGCGTCACATATATGTCGCTATGTCGCACTATGTCGCCCCAATAGTAAGCATGCAATTGTTTCGTGACATGTGCTCAGAGCCTTGGCGAAATCGATACGGATTCATGGTAATAAATAAGGACGCTGAAGTACAAAACGGTCGTTTTAGGAAAGGCTTCGATCAGTATATAATACCCTAGAGGTGTCGTTATAATATAATTTGGAATCAAACAGCCTACGAGCAAACAGCATAAATAACAGACCTGCTTTTAAACAGAGTTGTTTATTTACCTGTTAGATCTGTTTATCTGTTCTAGTGTTGATCCGCACCGATGGATAGCAAGAGATTAGCGTTGACGAAACGTATAATTCAAGTTCATAAAGCTATACAGCAAAAATATGATCATCTTAAGAAGAAGAAATCGATACGGATTCATGGTAATAAATAAGGACGCTGAAGTACAAAACGGTCGTTTTTCGATCAGTAAGTAGTTAGGATAGGCCCGGTGCTGGACCAGTTCAAGGTCACACGCCCTCTGGTGGTGAAAAACGTAAGCTTTTGGAGCTCTTTCAAGGTCAAAGTTTAGGCGGTAAATTTAAAATGTTGGAGCTGGTCAAGGTCAAAGCTAAAAATAGAAGTTGCAAGGTAATCATAAATCTAAAAATAGTTTTCAAGGCCAGAGGTTATTGACTTGCGGTGGTGTCATATAACATTTCTTAGAAATATAAAAAGGTCAAGGTGATAAGCTAAAATTAGAAGTTGCAAGGTAATCATAAATCTAAAAATAGTTTTCAAGGTCAAAGGTTATTGACCTACGGTGATGTCATATTACATTTCTTAGAAATATAAAAAGGTCAAGGTGAAATGCTAAAAATAGAAATTGCAAGGTAATCATAAATCTAAGAATAGAATTTTCAAGGTCTACTCCACTTGAAGGTCACGACGACGATGACGATCTCATAAGCTATGCATAAAAAGCAGGTCATGAGTTCATTGAAGGTGAATACTCCACTTCAAGCTAAAAATAGAAATTGTAATGTCACCATCCTCATTATATTACAAGGTCACTCTGCGGTCAAACGTTTTGGCGGGAAATTTGTATGTCAAGGTCAGAAGCTAAAAATAGAAACTACAATGTCATCATCATATTACAATTCTTAGAAGTCTAAAAATAGTGTGGTCAAAGGTTATTGATCTGTATATCATAGCTAAAAATGGTCGGTTCATGTCCTCACTAAAAGGTGATCGCGTTACAGCTAAAAAGTATAGTGACAGCATCATCGTTGAAAGTAGCTTATGCGCGTAACGAGATATGTATGGTAATCAAAGAGATGGTTCATATCTGCACTAATGTAACATAGTGGGGGTCGTTAGAGTAACAATATAAGGAAATAGTGTAATGGGTAGTGAGTGTTGTGTAAAACATGTGGATGGCATACGCTCAAGAGCAATGGACCAAAGCAACTGACCTGAGAACAGCGGTGGAACGCTTGAAGCAAGAATTTTCGGCATTAGTATTCGATGCCGAACATGAGGCGGTTTACGGGCGAGGTGATTATAGTGAAGCGGAGTGTAACGTCCTAGTGAAAAGTATGAAAAAGGAGTAACGATATGTGAAAAGTTTTTAAATTTAAAGAAAATATGTAGAACATGTTTTGTAGAAGAACTGAAAGCTGTGCAATTGCATCAGTTTTGCAACGATGTAAAAAAATGGACAGCATCTCCTGATGGTAGCAGTTCATCCTCATCAGATGCAGATTAGCCTATCGATACAATTATCAAAGTACACTCTCCCCTCTACATCATGATGTAGAAATATATAGGACAGTTCCGGTGTCAACTTGAACATAAAAGACTTGGAGGTGGGTGCAAAATATAAAGTGATTGATATGAATACCATCGACACAAAGTATGGTAAACATATTAACATTGAAACCCAGAACTTTAAGTGCATACTTACCTTAGGATTTTATGAATAGTTCAAAAAAGAAGATCGCATTGAAAAGTTTAAGAAATATCTGGTTGAGAATGACGCATTACCAGCGCCGGAACTGTAGGAAAGACGACTAATTTAACATTTCTGTAAAAAAATAATAATAATAACATATATATCTATGTATAATTGTTTGGAAATAAATTATATATTTTTTGTTGCAAAAAAAGAAAAAGTCTTCTATTTTTTGATTAAATGAAGGGTATATCATAATGAAGAGAGCTGCTATTGATGAGACTAAAAAATGTAGCGTATAATAATATGGTGTCTGCAGCTATATTGGCTAAGCTCTTCAAGGTTAAAATTTATTGGTATCATATTACAATTCATACCAACCAATCTTCAAGGTTAAATTTTATTGACAAGGTATTGAGAAGGTATCATATTACAGTTCTTATGTTAGACTCTTCAAGGTTCTTAGGAATAGCAAAATAAGCATTCTTAACCAATGACACATGTAACTGACTTTGTGCATGCTCGGTATTGCTCGGGTATCCTCGTGGAGTCTACCATTCTATATAAGTTTAAATTTTATAATCACATATCATTCGCTTCAACATCATGTTTTTCTAAAAAGTATATATGTTAAAGCACTGTTTTTGCACATTAAAATCGCTTACGTATTTACTATTGTAATAGTGTGTGTAAACCTAACCAGAAAATCAGTTCTATTTGTTTAAATGTAGCATGTAGAAATACTGCACGATTGCATTAGCGCATATACAACACGCTAACGAAGACAACCAGACAAATATAGAAAAGTAATGATTGTTATAATTGATGTGCAAGGATTCAAAACAGCAAGAAATATATTTACACCTAAGGAACTAGCGATATATAATGGAGAGAAAATTGCTCATTACGTTTCAAGCCTCCATTTCCATGGCACACCTTGGATAGTGAAGTCCTAGAAAAATGCGCTCTTGAAAATTTTAATTTTTCACCTAATTCTCAAAAAAAAAGAATTTTTTTTTCAACGCAGTTGTGTTTTAGAAGTGACAATTTATCATTTCATATATAAATTTATCAAAATATGAAATAATTACACTTAAATTAGCCAATTCCATTTTGAAACAACAAAAAGCACTTAAAACACACCTTTTTGTACTTACGTAAGCTCAGAAGAAACATGCATACAATTTATCCATGTAATGTATCGAAATGCTCTTTAAATTACCCAATTCAATTTTGAAACAACACTTAAAACATGACTTGTAATTTTCGGCGCAGCGTGGGTATTCATACATTAATAATAATTGTAGGATAATGAACGCAGTTATTTTGCTGTGAAAGCATTTAGCGAACATTCTATTTTTATATGTCATCAATTTACATTACAACTTTGAAACAGGATTTGTAAATGTATGAATGCATCTTATTACTTTCACCATTTCTAGGAATAAACAGTTTACTGAATCATGCAATCTGATACGTGTAAAACTCGGTTGATGAATTTATGGTCTTTAATTTGCGACTCCTCGTGTATGTTGGTGGAAAACGGCAACATTGTCACTAAATATCGTTTCAATTTAAAATATTTCAAACACGTGATACTTTAAAATTTTGGATTGGTGAAAATAATCAGGCTATGGGTTTTTTTTTTGTTTTCTGGTACTTCGAGATAAGAAGTAAAACGCCATTTTGGGTAAAATGCGTAGTGTGAAGCACATGTAAAATTTGGAAAAAGTGTTCCTAAAAATTGGATTGAATTGTTCAAGAAAATTTTTAAGTCAGCCTGTTGCTGGTTTTATTCTTTTTCCATATAAATAATTCCTGTTGGGGACTTCGAATTTAGTTCGGCTTTAATTTTTTTTGGTTGCTTCTGCTACACATTGGCTTCGATCAAGAGGTAAGCTACTCACTTTCGTTACTTATTTACAAGACATAGTTTGAAATGCATGCGTACATGTTTTGAAATTGTTACTACAGCTAAAGATCATATTTTAAAATTGGGGTATCAACTTAAATTCTAACACATTTATCTTATATAGGTTCTTTTGGTTCTTTACACATTCACTCAAGATTAACATATTTCGTGCTTCCATAAGGAATAATTAAACCGTTCCTGACAACACATTTGGATATCACTCGTCCGAGGATGAAATATTAGTTAGCGGTCTTCAAGCCTGAATGGAAACCATCTACGATTACTCCTTCTCCTAATATCTTCCGATTTAACATAAGAAATCTACGTTACACCTACGACTAGTTTCTGATAAGTATTATTGTTACACGCAGACACAATTTTACCTATGGTGAGTGACTTTGATTGTTTTCTGGATAACGATGCTTCCGTTATCTGTACTTTACTGAAGGTTTATAACCATTATATTACTGTGCTACTACTTGTATTAGTGTGTTTCTGCAATTTTCTTAATTTGAAATTAATGCTTATGCTTTATTGCTAAACAATTTTTTTCTGAATAATCGAGAGTAATACTATACAATTGTACCTGTAAAAAGATAAATTGGGTTATTCAAAAGTTTCGCTTATACTTACATTTAACTTTGCAATAGAATTTATATATTATCTATTTACTTTTCTTGTATGCTGGCTTTGTTCTGCTAAATAACCGTAATTGTGAAACGGTTAGAATTACCTGTGTTTACTGTACATACAACCAGCTGTTTGTTTCACTGAATGCTGCTCGTTGAGTTAAATATACAATGTATGTCATAAGATTAGGCTAACTGTTGGGGTTTCAATTACTGCGTAATTAAACGGGAATATTTATTTACTAGCTTTGGGGTTGTATAACATTTATAATTTTTCTTTCGGATTACAATTTTAATATTTGTTTATTCTAAAACTGTCTGAAGTAGAAGTTACTAATCGAATTTTTTTGTAGCTTTATGCTTACTTGCCAACTTGGTAATCAACTTGGCCTTCCAAAAATTTATCTAAATGCTTTATGCTTATTGATTTTTCTGTAATGCTCATGTTAACTAAATTTAATAATATTTTGTGCTTACATAAGTAAACAACAGGGTAGACATCTAGTGCTAAAAATTTTTGTTTGATATTTGGGGTTTATTTGCGTCCGGTTGATTGGAAACTGATAAGTTAATCCAACGGAGAGCTCTTCGCTAATTTCGGGAAACAAACAAAGAAGTCAATTTCGGATAATTATAAATATATGTTTGGGTATTATTTTTCTTTAGGGTCAACACTAGATGCCGAACCGCATTGTGGCTGAGTAGGTAAAGTTCAAGTAAATTTTATAGTTTGTTTTCAGTGCTGTCGGAAAGGTAAGTTGATTGCTGGTGGTTTATTTCATGGAGACATGGTCTCTGATTATATTTGTGTGTTAGATATTTATGAACATTTGATTGTTATTGTAACATTTATGCTATTTAACGTTAGGGTATATTAAATAAGTGGTGTTAAACGATTGTATGTTCTTTCATTAATCCTGTGATCTACGACTCCATTCCTAACCAGTTCCTCCTCAGTGTGGACTTAGTTCACCACTTTCTTTTAGCTGTCTCTTTTGTCCTAGGTGGCCGTAGCCCTTTTCTTGATAGAGGGGCGATAAAGAAGTCAATCAAGTGGTGCCCTTTTTTAAACTTTATGTATTTCCTTTCTCCTGCCAAAACGCCCATGCATCCAAGTGCTGAACCGACCGACTGAGCTTCCGGCTAATTCCTCTTTTCCTTGTTACTGCACCTTGGTCACCAATTTCTACCAATATCCTTTTGTGCACGTAACAAAGAAAGATTGGCACCCAACTTTGGGGGCGATTTGTTTTGGTGAATATTCTTTATGTGTACCAGTACACATACTTTTAATCAGTACCTTATACTTTAAGATTTTGTCCTTATACTTTAATATTTTTGTATCCTTTACTCCTTTTCTCTACGATAGTTTAACACCACTTAGTTTAAAATTTAATTTGATCAACTTTATAGCAGTAGCTCTAATTGGTATTTACTTTAATAAATTTAGACTTACGTTCATATAAGTTAGACTTTAACATGGCTATTATTTGGAAAATAGATGTTAATCGATTACTAAAAGCGGAGCTTCAATACGAATTATCTTCAAGGGGGTTTTCATGCGATGTTTCTGTAGAACAGTTACGTAAATCAGTTCGTAGTGCATTAGTACTAGACGGGGATCAAACTCTTTCGACTGTAGATTATACTATTGCGTGTGATGTTGATCTATCGGCCATACGAAAAGCTAATGAAGAGCTTTCTACTATTCTAACCTCTTTTCGGGTGACATTCTACACCGGTTGCTAAACGTTTGATTACACTTTGGGTACATACTCATCGTCGTTGTACTCTGACGAAAGTGGATACTCCGGGTGAAGTAACTGTAAAAAATGAATTTCTTCTCTCACTTCAAAATTATCGCGCTGAAGTAGAGGCGATGTATCGCAGGTGGAAACATCCTGCTACGGTTAGTTTCACACAAGTACCTTCTTCTAGTCCAAAGGTTACACCAATTAGTAGTTCGGAAGGTGAACCTGATTTTATTTCTTCTGATTCGGATGACTTGGATGCGTTACCTATTCCAGGTGTTAATACGTCTACACCAGTAGCTTCGCGGAAATACTATGCGGTTGCGAAATTAAACTTAACCTTTTCTGGGGAAACTTCTTCGTCACTTCTTGAATTTTTGACACGGGTGGAAGAACTCGCTTCTGCTAGGGGACTTACTAATTCATACCTTAACGCTGCTTGTCCAGAACTTTTGACGGGCAAGGCCTTATTACTATACAGGGCACATAAGGAATCCTTAACCTCTTGGGAAGATGTGGTAGCACTTTTAAAATCAGAATTTATTCCAATTAATTATGACGAACGACTGTTGGAAGAAATTAAAGCTCGTACTATGGGTCCTTTAGAATCGATTGGTATATATGTAGCTACTATGCAAAGTTTATTTCAACGCTTACTTCTACCTCTTTCTCCGGAACGACAACTTGAGATTGTCCGACGTAATATTTCTCCGTTCTATCAAACTTCTTTAGCTTTAACAGATATAACTTCTTTGGCACAACTTATCACTTTGGGCAAAAAGCTCGAACATAATAAATATTCTATTGAAACATTTAGACTTCCTCCTTCTCGTCGTACTTCCAAATTATTAGAACCTAATTTAGCATATGTAGATTCTGCTAGTGATGCATCAACTTCGTCTAATATTCGTAAACCTACTCCTTACGTTGTTCATACCTTATCTACTCCTTCACCTTCTAATTTACGTTGCTGGAATTGTCAAAACGAGGACATACTTCTCCTAAATGTTCAGAACCACAGAATAAGCATTGTTATGGTTGCGGTAAACCAGGGGTTACCAGACCAAATTGTCCTAAATGTAATTCTCGTCAGGGAAACTAATATTAGAGGCTTCTGACCGAGTAGAAGACTCTCTTATACCTACAATCTCGGATACTCCTTTTTCGGGTCTTACTGACCAACAACGTTTTCTTCTTGACTTTATATTCTCTAATGTTCGTAACGACGAACGATCTTACCTTAATGTCTCCATTCTTGGACAAATGTTTAAAGGTCTTCTGGATAGTGGATCCTCACGGACCATACTTGGCATGGATGGATGGAATTCTTTACGACGTTTACATATTTCACTTTTGACAGACAAATCTCCTTTATTTTGTTCAGTAGCTAATGGTGGCAAATGTCAGATTCTTGGTCATGTTCCTCTTCCGATCACGGTGGAAGATAAAACTGTAGTTATTGATGTGTTAGTAGTACCAGAAGTTTCTCAACCACTTATTTTGGGTATAGATTTTGGAGGGCGATTGATTTCGTCCCGGATTTCGAAAGGGTCATTGGTCTTTTGGACCTACTCCATTACTTGACGCTATAAATACCGAACATTTAAACTCTTTCTCCGAATTATCTTCTTTTGAACAAAACTCACTACAAAATCTTCTGAATACGGCTTTTCCTTTGGCTTACGATACACTTGGTTGCACTTCTCTAATAGAGCACAAAATTATTACAGACGCAGAACCTATTAAGCAAAGATATTATCCGTTATCTCCTACTTTACAAATTATTGTAGATAAAGAGCTTGATGACATGTTGGCTATGGGTGTTGTGGAACCTTCAAATAGTCCATGGTCTAGTCCAGTAGTTATGGTACGAAAAAAAGACAACTCCTACAGATTTTGTATCGATTTTCGCAAAGTCAACGCTGTGACACAAAAGGATGCTTACCCTTTGCCTTATATAACTTCGATTTTGGATCGGTTACGTGACGCTCGCTTCTTAACCAGTTTGGATATTCGTTCTGCTTATTGGCAAATACCTCTTTCTCAAAATTCTAAACCGCTCACTGCTTTTACTGTACCTCATAGAGGCTTATTTCAATTTACTAGAATGCCTTTCGGCTTACATAATTCTCCTGCTACTTTTCAAAGATTAATTGATCGTGTTCTCGGTGCTGATCTCGAACCATACTGTTTCGCTTATCTGGATGATATAGTCATTGGTACTCCTACTTTCGAGAAACATTTAGAGGTGCTGACGCAAATTTTCAATCGTTTACGGGAAGCAGGGTTAACTTTAAGACGCGACAAATGTCAATTTTGTCGTCCCGAATTGAAATATCTCGGTTATGTGGTCAACAAAGATGGCTTATTGGTTGATCCGGATAAGATCGCTGCAATTACTTCTATACCTGTTCCTACCTCAGTAACGGAAATTCGTAGATTACTCGGAATGTGTAGTTGGTATCGACGTTTTGTTCCAAATTTTGCTACGCTTACTGCTCCTTTAAGTACGCTTACTCGGAAAAACACTCCTTTCGTTTGGTCAAATCAATGTCAAGATTCTTTTAACGCTTTAAAAAAATGTCTCGTATCTGCTCCTATTCTTTCATGTCCTGATTTTTCTTGTCCTCTTACTATACAAACAGATGCTTCAGATTTTGGCTTAGGTGCTGTTTTAAGTCAGACTACTACGGCTGGTGAACAAGTCATTAGTTACATCAGTCGCTCCTTAACTAAAACGGAACGTCATTATTCAACGACCGAGAAAGAATGTTTAGCGGTCTTATGGGCCATTGAAAAATTTCGTCCTTATGTCGAGGCTGCACACTTTTCGGTAATTACTGATCATCATTCTTTAGTATGGCTAAATAAACTTCAAAATCCTTCGGAAGATTAGCTCGTTGGGCTATTAGGCTTCAACAATACGACTTCGACATCATACACCGAAAAGGTAAAGAACATGTAGTACCTGATGCTCTTTCTCGTTCTGTACCAAAACTTGATACTCTCGTCACTGAACCAACTACTTCACGTATCTCACTACCTATTACTGATCAATGGTATATTTCTATGCGCGAACGCGTAAATTCTTCTCAAGGAAATTTCCTTCCTGGTTTGTTAAAATGAATTGCTCTTCAAGCGTACTAAAGCTACTTCAACTTCTGACGACTTAGGTGACTGGAAAATGGTTGTTCCAAAGAACCAACGTTCAGAAATTCTTCGCGAATTACATGATTCTCCTACTGCAGGACATTGTGGGGTAACTAAAACTGTAGCTCGTATCTCCCTTCATTATTATTGGCCAGCCTTACGGGCCGACGTCTCGCGTTACATTCGACGCTGCAATACCTGTGCTGCTCATAAGGTGGAACAACAGACACCGCCAGGATTCTTTGCTCCTGCTATTGTGCCTACCAGGCCATGGCAAGTACTTTGCGCAGATCTCGTAGGACCTCTGCCACGATCCTCAAAAGGTCATTGTTTTATACTTGTGGTAGCAGATCAATTTCACTAAATTTCCATGCTTCTTTCCTTTACGTACTGCAACAGCTACTATGGTTACTCGAATTCTAGAAGAACAAATCTTTTTAATATTTGGTACTCCACAATACATAATCACTGATAATGGGGTACAATTTCGCAGCAAGGAATTTACCAGCCTGTGTTCTCGCTATCGTACAAATATTCTATATACTCCAAAATATCACCCTAGATCGATTCCGGCTGAACGAATTAACAGAGTTCTAAAAACAATGCTCTCTTCCTATATTAGCTCTAATCAGCGTACCTGGGATGTAAATTTATCCAAGATCGGATGCGCTATTCGCTCAGCTAAACATGAGATTACCGGTTACTCTCCGTATTTTGCTTTCTGTGGACGCGAACACGTACTTTATGGTGATCTTTTTCCTGAACCTCTTGACTCTGACTCTCCTATCCTGAACCCTAGTGAAAATACTCCTCCGATACGATCCGACCAGTTCTACAACTCACTTCGCTTGGACATTCTTAAACGTATGAAACGTTCTACTAAACGAGTCCAACAGCGGTATAACTTTCGTCGCCGTCTCGTTCGTTATCAAATCGGCGATCTGGTTTGGAAAAGAAATTTCGTTCTCTCCGATGCGTCTCGGTATTTCAATGCCAAGCTCGCACCGAAATTCGTGGGTCCGTGCCGTATAAAACAAGTAGTTTCTAATTGGACTTACGCGTTAGACGATGCAACGGGGAAGTCTTTGGGCGTCTATCACGCTAAAGATATTAAACCGCACACACCTTTGCTCGCTGCGCCTTCTATTACGTCATCGGACGAGGATGCTATTGATACTGTGGGTTCGAGGACCAAAGGTACTCTTGTAGGGAGTCCTAAACGCCGCAAGCGGCACAAGTAGTCGCTACGCTACTTCTTTCGGGTGGTTGGTTGGGTTATCTTCGTAGGGGTGGCCATATTTAGGGTTACACTCACTTCTGTCTTTTCGTTCTTCGAGTGTCTCCCTGCTCGAACATCAGAGCCCTTCACTTCCTTCTTTTATTTCTTTCGGGTGGGTTTCTTAGCACGTCTGTCTCTGTGTGCAAGGGTTGGGATTGGGATTTGGTTTGGGTTGGGGTTTTAGGTTGGCGACCCTATAGTTCTGCCGAGGGTTGGGATCAGGGCGTAATTGCCAAGTATGTTTAGATGAATAAATGAATGTGAGATGATGGCACCCAAATGCCTACCCAAACTCATAATCCTTATCCGCTTTGAGATCCCAACAACTTAGTTTACACCTTTTTATTTTATTCCCAGTTCATTTATGTTTTAGTTTTGAGGGCTGTATCGCCTCACGGTATACCTTCTGTTACGCTGCGCGTTTAAAGACTGTACTTAGAGTTTGCTGAGCATAAAGCTGAGCTAATCTTTGGTAGACCGTTCTGGCTTCTACTCTTCTTGCTTCCTTTCATTTCCCCTCTTTGGGAGAATTCTGGGCCTCTCGGGGTATAAGACGCCACACTGCCGTGCCCGCCTGTCCGAGTCCCCCTTCTTAGTGGTTGAGGGGGGGGGGGCGGTAAGAGGTGCAACAATCTGTTCTAGAGCTATTTTCGCCTCTTCTCTTTAGGTAAACTCTTGTGATGCCACTGAGGATCGCTCTGCCTTTATGAGCACCGAACGACGAGTACGGTTGGAGAACGTAGTAGGTTTGGTTTTATTTTTATTTTTTATTTTTATTTAGTTATGACCTAGTACCGGCCGACTGCCGAAGGGCTCAGGTGGGAGTTGGAGCCAGGGTGTCCGCTCGTCTAGTATGAATGATTCTTAGGTAGTGACTGTGGGTGACTGAGGTAAGTACGTCCGCCACGTGGATTTCTGCGTGGTGTCGTTTTTGGTCCGCTTTGTACGGGGTTTCGAAATTCTGGGTGGGGTTTTTAATTTTGCTAGGGGGGGATTTGATACGTGTAAAACTCGGTTGATGAATTTATGGTCTTTAATTTGCGACTCCTCGTGTATGTTGGTGGAAAACGGCAACATTGTCACTAAATATCGTTTCAATTTAAAATATTTCAAACACGTGATACTTTAAAATTTTGGATTGGTGAAAATAATCAGGCTATGGGTTTTTTTTGTTTTCTGGTACTTCGAGATAAGAAGTAAAACGCCATTTTGGGTAAAATGCGTAGTGAAGCACATGTAAAATTTGGAAAAAGTGTTCCTAAAAATTGGATTGAATTGTTCAAGAAAATTTTTAAGTCAGCCTGTTGCTGGTTTTATTCTTTTTCCATATAAATAAGTCCTGTTGGGGACTTCGAATTTAGTTCGGCTTTAATTTTTTTTGGTTGCTTCTGCTACACATTGGCTTCGATCAAGAGGTAAGCTACTCACTTTCGTTACTTATTTACAAGACATAGTTTGAAATGCATGCGTACATGTTTTGAAATTGTTACTACAGCTAAAGATCATATTTTAAAATTGGGGTATCAACTTAAATTCTAACACATTTATCTTATATAGGTTCTTTTTGGTTCTTTACACATTCACTCAAGATTAACATATTTCGTGCTTCCATAAGGAATAATTAAACCGTTCCTGACAACACATTTGGATATCACTCGTCCGAGGGATGAAATATTAGTTAGCGGTCTTCAAGCCTGAATGGAAACCATCTACGATTACTCCTTCTCCTAATATCTTCCGATTTAACATAAGAAATCTACGTTACACCTACGACTAGTTTCTGATAAGTATTATTGTTACACGCAGACACAATTTTACCTATGGTGAGTGACTTTGATTGTTTTCTGGATAACGATGCTTCCGTTATCTGTACTTTACTGAAGGTTTATAACCATTATATTACTGTGCTACTACTTGTATTAGTGTGTTTCTGCAATTTTCTTAATCTTGAAATTAATGCTTATGCTTTATTGCTAAACAATTTTTTTTTCTGAATAATCGAGAGTAATACTATACAATTGTACCTGTAAAAAGATAAATTGGGTTATTCAAAAGTTTCGCTTATACTTACATTTAACTTTGCAATAGAATTTATATATTATCTATTTACTTTTCTTGTATGCTGGCTTTGTTCTGCTAAATAACCGTAATTGTGAAACGGTTAGAATTACCTGTGTTTACTGTACATACAACCAGCTGTTTGTTTCACTGAATGCTGCTCGTTGAGTTAAATATACAATGTATGTCATAAGATTAGGCTAACTGTTGGGGTTTCAATTACTGCGTAATTAAACGGGAATATTTATTTACTAGCTTTGGGGTTGTATAACATTTATAATTTTTCTTTCGGATTACAATTTTAATATTTGTTTATTCTAAAACTGTCTGAAGTAGAAGTTACTAATCGAATTTTTTTGTAGCTTTATGCTTACTTGCCAACTTGGTAATCAACTTGGCCTTCCAAAAATTTATCTAAATGCTTTATGCTTATTGATTTTCTGTAATGCTCATGTTAACTAAATTTAATAATATTTTGTGCTTACATAAGTAAACAACAGGGTAGACATCTAGTGCTAAAATTTTGTTTGATATTTGGGGTTTATTTGCGTCCGGTTGATTGAAACTGATAAGTTAATCCAACGGAGAGCTCTTCGCTGAATTTCGGGAAACAAACAAAGAAGTCAATTTCGGATAATTATAAATATATGTTGTGGGTATTATTTTCTTTAGGGTCAACACTAGATGCCGAACCGCATTGTGGCTGAGTAGGTAAAGTTCAAGTAAATTTTATAGTTTGTTTTCAGTGCTGTCGGAAAGGTAAGTTGATTGCTGGTGGTTTATTTCATGGAGACATGGTCTCTGATTATATTTGTGTGTTAGATATTTATGAACATTTGATTGTTATTGTAACATTTATGCTATTTAACGTTAGGGTATATTAAATAAGTGGTGTTAAACGATTGTATGTTCTTTCATTAATCCTGTGATCTACGACTCCATTCCTAACCAGTTCCTCCTCAGTGTGGACCACTTTCTTTTAGCTGTCTCTTTTGTCCTAGGTGGCCGTAGCCCTTTTCTTGATAGAGGGGCGATAAAGAAGTCAATCAAGTGGTGCCCTTTTTTAAACTTTATGTCCTTTCTCCTGCCAAAACGCCCATGCATCCAAGTGCTGAACCGACCGACTGAGCTTCCGGCTAATTCCTCTTTTCCTTGTTACTGCACCTTGGTCACCAATTTCTACCAATATCCTTTTGTGCACGTAACAAATCCCAGAGAAACCTTTTGAATTTTTTAGATGAACAACAAATATTTTCAAAATAAATAAAGGATTTTATTTTACATCAGTAGTTATCTTAAATATTTATTGATTCTGTAGTCTTAATTCATTTTTTTTAAATATGAATGTGAATAGAAATATCACTAGAATATTGTTAGTTTAATAACATTTCAGAGTTAAAACTCATTTGTGATGCTCTTCTCATGTTTAAACGTTTTTTTTTTCAAACTCAAAGCTGCCTCATTCTTCTATCTTTTTCACATTCTTTTACTTAAGCATACTCCTATAACACTTAGTAATAATGTTATTCACCTTTGATTGTAATATAAATTGATAATTGTCAACCATATACGTTCAGTCCTGCTTGTTCATTTCCTTCATAAAGAGGTTTCTTTAAAAAAATAATAAAGTAATGGCTGGTAAGTAAATTTCATGCAAATTATTTTTTTATTGAAAGTTAACGTGTTCATTATAGCTGTAGTACACAACTTAGGATTCGATCGAGTGGAGGAAGGTATGTAGGATATTATATGTAACTTATTTTTTTTACTTTTGATTTTTCAGATAAACTAGTTATTAATGATATCTCTCGAAAATATCCAGATGTGAGTACTGTTTGTTATGTTTCAGTTTTATGTATTTACGTTTTAGCATGATGTACTTCTAATTCATGGGGCTGGAACGCCCCCGAGCAGGACCCATGGTGTCTACCAATATTTTTGTAATTATATACATTACATTTTGTACATGGATGATGGCATACCAGAAACTCTGTGGTTGATGAGGGTATGTATAATTTTTTTAATTTAACAGATTTTTGTTTCAGATCACACCTTAAATTTTATTTACAACTTTAATTTAATGTGATTTATTAAGCAATTAACAACGTTCACTTACGTACAACTTTCATTGGTAAAATACATTTTTTTATCACATTTTTTTTTGTTTTGAGAAATTTTTGAACCTGCTATCTTTGGCGCTCTAATTTATTGGGTCTATATACGAAAATTCAGAATTTTTGGGTAAAGGACTTTCGAGTTGTGATTTATTAAGCAATTAACAACGTTCACTTACGTATAACTTTCATTGGTAAAATACATTTTTTTTATCACTTTTTTTTTTTGAGAAATTTTTGAAAATGTTATCTTTGGCGCTCTAATTTATTGGGTATATATACAAAAATTCAGAATTTTTGGGTAAAGGACTTTCGAGTTGTGATTTATTAAGCAATTAACAACGTTCACTTACGTATAACTTTCATTGGTAAAATACATTTTTTTTATCACATTTTTTTTTGTTTTGAGGAATTTTTGAAACTGCTATCTTTGGCGCTCTAATTCATTGGGTATATACAAAAATTCAGAATTTTTGGGTAAAGGACTTTCGAGTTGTGATGTATTAACACCTTAAGTGCGCATGTCGGCTCTGGACGACATCTAATACAGAAAGACTATGCGCATGTCGGCTTTAGCCGACACGTGTATGTATCATTTATATTTATTAGTTCGCGTTGAGATTTGACGAAGAGCGGATTGTGCGTGGTTCAGCGTGTGAATTAGTGTTTAATTTGTTATAAAAAAATTGCAGTTCGACCGCGATGAGTGATTTACAGGAGGCAGGGCCGTCTTCCTCAAAACGAGCTAAAAAAGATTCCAATAGGGAGTATTGGACAAATCCTTTGACCGAAAAGGAGTTACATGATTTCTTATACAATTCTGACGATGATGTTGCTGATCCAACCTTTACACTAGATTCAGATGAAGAGTTTGCAGGGCCGGATTCGGACGATGACGAACTTGAGGTAGAGGCGGATAATTTCAACGATGTCGGAAACTCTGATGACATTCTACAGACACCGGAAGCTTTAGCGGTTGTAGCAGAATCAAATGTTCTAGAAGAAGCACCTTTATTATGGGAGTCTCATCCGTCTACTATCAGGCATGTTGAGTTTACCGGAAAAGTGGGACTACTTTCACATCCGACAGGTAGGTAACAAATTCAATTATTTCCTGTTTGTCTCGTGATTTAATGTTACTTGAAATACTTTTTCGCGATTTTACTCTACCTGCATACAATTTTGCTAGAATTTTGCTAGATTTTTCTTCCAGGAAATACGCCAATGGATTTCTTCAAGTTTATGGTGGATGACAATTTCTTTCAATTAATTTGTGAGGAAACTAATAACTATGCAGTCGAAGTTTTTCTCAACGAAAATACAAAGTCGTCATCAAGAATTACTCGCTGGAAGGATGTTACTCCTGAGGAAATGCGGATTTTCTTTGGAGTTTTTATGCATATGGGAAATATTTCAATTAATAGATTACAGGATTACTGGAAAACATCCAGATTTTACAAAATTCCTTTTTTTGCATCAGCTATGAGCAGAGACAGATTTCTTGTCATTATGAGATGCCTTCACTTTGCTCGTAATCCTATAGCTGGAGAGGTACTTCCAGAAGATCGGCTATTCAAAATTAGGCCTTTGATTAATTATTTTAACAATAAAATGGCCAGTTCATACAGTCCAGGCCAAAATCTCTCGCTAAACGAGTCCATGGTGCTATGGAGAGGACGACTGTCGTTTAGGCAATATATAAAAAATAAACGACATAAATATGGCATCAAGTTATGTATGCTGACAGAACCAGACGGCTTCATTGTAAAGTTTGCCGTATATACTGGTCAGTTAGATGTTATAGGTGGAAAAGGACATGCTTCTAACGTAGTATTCCACTTGATAGAAGGTCGGTTAGATATTGGACATTCATTATATATGGACAATTTCTACAATAGCTATGATTTAGCTAGCAAATTACTTAATAGACAAACGTTTTGCACAGGAACACTAAGAGTCGATAGGAAAGGAACCCCTGAAGTTATTAAGAAAACAAAATTGAAGATTGGGGAAACAATTGCGCGTTATAGCAATACTGGTGTTTTGATAGAAAATGGCGCGACAAGCGAGAAGTAAGTTCTATCTCAACTGAGTTTAGTAATGATATGGTTACATATGAAGATAAATTTAAAAGGGAAAAACAGAAACCTCAGCCAATTTATAACTATAATAAATATATGGGAGGCGTGGATCGACAAGACCAATTGATGGCTTACTATCCATGTGAGAGGAAGTCTCTCCGATGGTATAAAAAATTAGGGACGCATATTTTTCAAATGCTGGTACAAAATTCATATTTGCTGTACAAAAATACTACTAAATCTAAGATGCCCCTGTATGAGTTTAGGATTCAAATAATTGACGGGTTAGTTCCAGAAACACAGGCACCATTATTGACTCTCACACAGAAACAGCATGTGCCAACAAAAAATGCTATAGGCTCTAAGGGGAAGGCACTATCCAAAAGATGCACTTGGTGTCACAACCACTATAAGAAGAGAACTGAAACCAGCTACCATTGTGCTGCTTGTACTAATAAACCGAATTTGTGTTTGGAAAAATGTTTTGCATCATACCACGAAAATCTATAGACTAAATGAATTATGTGTTATTACTCCTTAGTATGTATTTTAGTTCTTATCGCTTATAGTTATCACAATATATTATTTTTTCATGTAAATCTGTAGTTTCATTTCAAAATTAAGTATGACGGCCATAGCCGACATAAGCATTAGCCACGGGTATTAGTAGTTATACTAGGCCGATTCTGGAGCAGTTCAAGGTCACCCATGTAAATCTTATGGGGTTTATTTCAAGGTCAAGTGAGTTTTCTCATTATGCCAGAACGCGCTCCACGCCTCAAGTATATAGAGGCTGGAGCTACTCCACTTCAAGGTCACGTCGCTCTCGTAAGCTATACATAAAAAGTAGGTCATGAGTTCATTGTTTAGTCTACATGCAAAAAATTGGAATGTTTGGGTAAAGGACTACCGCGTTATGATTTATTATGTATCTAATTATCAACGTGTGCGTACATGTAAACGAAAATTCTGCTATTAAGATACAATTTTTTTTCACATTTTTTTTAGTTTTGAGAAAAAATTGGGACTGCTATATTTTGCGCTGTTATTTGTTTAGGTTATATACAAAAATTCACCTTGGAGCTGGTCAAGGTCAAAGCTAAAAATAGAAGTTGCAAGGTAATCATAAATCTAAAAAATAGTTTTCAAGGCCAGAGGTTATTGACTTGCGGTGGTGTCATATAACATTTCTTGGAAATATAAAAAGGTCAAGGTGGAAAGCTAAAAATAGAAGTTGCAAGGTAATCATAAATCTAAAAATAGTTTTCAAGGCCAGAGGTTATTGACTTGCGGTGGTGTCATATAACATTTCTTAGAAATATAAAAAGGTCAAGGTGTAAAGCTAAAAATAGAAGTTGCAAGGTAATCATAAATCTAAAAATAGTTTTCAAGGCCAGAGGTTATTGACTTGCGGTGGTGTCATATAACATTTCTTAGAAATATAAAAAGGTCAAGGTGAAAAGCTAAAAATAGAAGTTGCAAGGTAATCATAAATCTAAAAATAGTTTTCAAGGTCAAAGGTTATTGACCTACGGTGGTGTCATATTACATTTCTTAGAAATATAAAAAGGTCAAGGTGAAAAGCTAAAAATAGAAATTGCAAGGTAATCATAAATCTAAGAATAGAATTTTCAAGGTCTACTCCACTTGAAGGTCACGACGACGACGATGACGATCTCATAAGCTATGCATAAAAAGTAGGTCATGAGTTCATTGAAGGTGAATACTCCACTTCAAGCTAAAAATAGAAATTGCAATGTCACCATCCTCATCATATTACAAGGTCACTCTGCGGTCAAACGTTTTGGCGGGAAATTTGTATGTCAAGGTCAGAAGCTAAAAATGGAAACTGCAATGTCATCATCATAGTACAATTCTTAGAAGTCTAAAAATAGTGTGGTCAAAGGTTATTGATCTGTATATCATAGCTAAAAATGGTCGGTTCATGTCCTCACTAAAAGGTGATCGCGTTACAGCTAAAAAGTATAGTGACAGCATCATCGTTGAAAGTAGCTTATGCGCTTAACCAGATATGTATGGTAATCAAAGAGATGGTTCATATCTGCACTAATGTAACATAGTGGGGGTCGTTTAGAGTAACAATATAAGGAAATAGTGTAATGGGTAGTGAGTGTTGTGTAAAACATGCGGATGGCATACGCTCAAGAGCAATGGACCAAAGCAACTGACCTGAGAACAGCGGTGGAACGCTTGAAGCAAGAATTTTCGGCATTAGTATTCGATGCCGAACATGAGGCGGTTTACGGGCGAGGTGATTATAGTGAAGCGGAGTGTAACGTCCTAGTGAAAAGTATGAAAAGGAGTAACGATATGTGAAAAGTTTTTAAATTTAAAGAAAATATGTAGAAGATGTTTTGTAGAAGAACTGAAGGCTGTGCAATTGCATCAGTTTTGCAACGATGTAAAAAAAAAATGGACAGCATCTCCTGATGGTAGCAGTTCATCCTCATCAGATGCAGATTAGCCTATCGATACAATTATCAAAGTACACTCTCCCCTCTACATCATGATGTAGAAATATATAGGACAGTTCCGGTGTCAACTTGAACATAAAAGACTTGGAGGTGGGTGCAAAATATAAAGTGATTGATATGAATACCATCGACACAAAGTATGGTAAACATATTATCATTGAAACCCAGAACTTTAAGTGCATACTTACCTTAGGATTTTATGAATAGTTCAAAAAAGAAGATCGCATTGAAAAGTTTAAGCAATATCTGGTTGAGAATGACGTATTACCAGCGCCGGAACTGTAGGAAAGACGACTAATTTAACATTTCTGTAAAAAAATAATAATAATAACATATATATCTATGTATAATTGTTTGGAAATAAATTATATACTTTTTGTTGCAAAAAAAAAAGAAAAAAGTCTTCTATTTTTTGATTAAATGAAGGGTATATCATAATGAAGAGAGCTGTTTTTGATGAGACTAAAAAAAATGTAGCGTATAATAATACGGTGTCTGCAGCTATATTGGCTAAGCTCTTCAAGGTTAAAATTTATTGGTATCATATTACAATTCATACCAACCAATCTTCAAGGTTAAATTTTATTGACAAGGTATTGAGAAGGTATCATATTACAGTTCTTATGTTAGACTCTTCAAGGTTCTTAGGAATAGCAAAATAAGCATTCTTAACCAATGACACATGTGACTGACTTTGTGCATGCTCGGTATTGCTCGGGTATCCTCGTGGAGTCTACCTTTCTATATAAGTTTAAATTTTATAATCACATATCATTCGCTTCAACATCATGTTTTTCTAAAAAGTGTATATGTTAAAGCACTGTTTTTGCACATTAAAATCGCTTACAGATTTACTATTGTAATAGTGTGTGTAAAAAAGAAGAAGAACTAGATAATTTAAAATGTTATCTAAGAATAAACATTTGTGTAAAAATTTTTTTTGGATAATGAGAACCTAAACTGCTTTCGGTCTACCGGAAACAGATACCGCTTCTGAGAAACAGATACCTGTTTTTGAGAAACAGCTACCTGTTTTTTGAGAAACGGGTACCGGTTTTAGGTCTCTTTTTGAGCTGTTTTCGGAAACCAGGAAAGTTGTTTTGAGCTGTTTCTGCCTGTTGCTAGAAAATAGGGATCTGTTTTTTGAGCTGACTGCATCAAAGTTTATGCTATTCACATTTTCGGTGTTTACAATGTTCTACTGAACAAAATTTAAAAGAATATTTGATAAAGATTATATACCAAATTGGTCTAGTGAACTTTTCAAGATTGTTAAAGTACGTGTAACGAATCCGGTCACCTACTTGCTACAAGACACCAATTGGCTAGGGACACCTATTTATGGACAGGAACTGCAAAAGGTTAAATATCCGGATGTGTGTATTTGGTGGAAAAGGTCATTTGACGTAAAAAGAATAAAGTGTACGTAAAGTGGTTGGGATTAAAATAATATTCATGGATCGATGATGATAATGTAGTTTTATAAGCATATTATTGTAAGGCAATAAGCTCATTTATAATTCAATGATGCCGGTAAGAACAACAAGCACTTTGGAACACTTAAATTACTGTAGAAAGCATCACTATTGGTTTAATAACGGATATAAATGTCCTGCTTGTACCGACTAGTAAGAATATAACTTATTGTAATATAGTGTACTTAAGGAACTAACGTAGAATGTAATTTCTGTGAGAATAATAATAAAAGACCAATTGTAATTTGTATTATTTATTAATAAAAAAACATACTGATACATACATATTAGGCCTAAAGTGTTTATGTAGTCCTCAAACTTAACTGATGGCCACTTCCCCGAGTCAGGTCCGCTTGTTCAACCTAACCGTTCGCCTTGAAATCCGTCGTTTTCTAGAATCCAGTTATATATTGTGAAATGTTCATAATTTTCCGAATTCATTGCTGTAGTAAATTTTTTTTTTTGGATAATGAGAACCTAAACTGCCAGGACAGAATTTGTCAAAAATAAATGGATCTATCTGCATTGAACAGTAGCACTTTCTGTAAATCCTTCACGAACGTAAAAGACTTGGAGGTGTGTGCAAAATATAAAGTGATTATATGAATACCATCGACACAAAGTATGGTAAACATATTATCATTGAAACCCAGAACTTTAAGTCCATTTTTATGAATACTTCAAAAAACAAGATCTCAGGAACTGTAGGAAAGACAACTAATTTAACATTTCTGTAAAAAAATTATAATAACACATGTCTATGTATAATTGTTTGGAAATAAACTATGTATTTTTTATTACAAAAAATAAAATGTCTTCTATTTTTTGATTAAATGAAGAGTAGGTACATCATAATGAAGAGAGTTGCTTGGGGTAAAGGACTACCGAGTTATGATTTATTAATGTAAGCAATTGACAACGTTTACGTACATATAATTGTGCCATTGGCAAGATACAATTTTTTTCACGCACAACTTTTGTATTTTCAAGAGACACCATCGTTCCTCGAGACTAGTGTGATTAGAGAAATTACACCTCAAGTGGAAGAAGAAAAAGAAGAACATGTAGCGACTACGACCGATTCTATTGTACTCAATACTGCTGCATCGAGAGAATTTCTGGAACAATATGATCCATTACCACGGATATACATAGAGCGCATGCTGAGTGATGCATCTAATGCAATTGATACCACTTATGGAGTCCTTTACGGCATTTCAAGCGATAAGTGGTCAATTGGCAAGACACCGGTAAATACAGACGGAAAGGATTTGGTTATTAAGGGGGTTCGGTATAATGGCACGAGCGGTCTCGATGATCTAATAATAATGAATGAAGCAGATAACCGTCTAATAACTAGCGAAGACGAGGCGAACTATACACTCCAATCTTAATTGCAACTAATGCAGCTCGTTGTGATAACAACCCGGATGAACGATTGAAAGGTACACGTGTCAAAAAATATACAGGGATAATTAAACCCTTATTTTGAAAGGATGCATGTTTATAATAAAAAGGCTTCTCCGGGATTGCATGATTCAGTGAACTTGTATTGCTAGAAATGGTGAAAGTAATAAGAATGATAAGAAGAGAAAGAAAGAAAGAATTATTAAGTATTGACGAGAGGAGGAAAAGACTCGAGGTGTTAATCAAGGAAATAAAAAAATTGAGGATAGATTTAGAGCTGTATGGGATAAAAAAGAAAATGATGCAACTTCGAGTGAATGTGCCATGAAAAGTATGAAATAAAGGTGCATTGTAATTTGTATGAAAGACGCTTTAGTAAATAAGTAATTACAGTAGTGCATGTTATATTGCATAAGGAAAAGACACTTCAACAGTTTCATTTGAAAAAAAAAATAATAAAGTGTGTGTAGGCATAGAAGGAGAAAAGATAATTTAAAATAAGTTTCCATATGGTTTAATTGAAATTTCATATTAAACGAGTTTCTTATCATGATTTATTAAATTATACAAATTATGTAGGAAGAAATGACATTGTAAAACTTATATTGCAAAGAAAGGTGAATATATCATAGGAATGTAGAAGTAAGCAATTTTATGCGCGCGTGTGTGTGCGTGTGTGTGTGTGTGTGTGTGTGTGTGTGTGTGTGTGTGTGTGTGTGTGTGTGTGTGTGTGTGTGTGTGTGTGTGTGTGTGTGTGTGTGTGTGTGTGTGTGTGTGTGTGTGTGTGTGTGTGTGTGTGTGTGTGTGTGTGTGTGTGTGTGTGTGTGTGTGTGTGTGTGTGTGTGTGTGTGTGTGTGTGTGTGTGTGTGTGTGTGTGTGTGTGTGTGTGTGTGTGTGTGTGTGTGTGTGTGTGTGTGTGTGTGTGTGTGTGTGTGTGTGTGTGTGTGTGTGTGTGTGTGTGTGTGTGTGTGTGTGTGTGTGTGTGTGTGTGTGTGTGTGTGTGTGTGTGTGTGTGTGTGTGTGTGTGTGTGTGTGTGTGTGTGTGTGTGTGTGTGTGTGTGTGTGTGTGTAATGTGTGTGTAAAAGTGATGTGTGTGTGTGTGTGTGTGTGTGTGTGTGTGTGTGTGTGTGTGTGTGTGTGTGTGTGTGTGTGTGTTCGTGTGCTCTCGTGTTTCTTTTTGTTCCTATAAAATTTCGTTATTAAACCAATAGTGATGCTAAGATAGAAGTTCCAAAATTTTCTAAAAAAAGAAATGTGAAAAATTTTACTTTACAAATTTAACAGCAAGTTATGGATTGCATGAAAGAAAATGTTGAAACTTTCGCATAAGATTAAATAAGTTAATTGCTTAATAAATCACAACTCGATAATCCTTTACCCAAAAATTCCAATTTTTTGCCTGTAGACTAAACAAATAACAGCGCAAAAGATAGAAGTTCCAAAATGTTCTAAAAACTAAAAAAAAAATTTGAGAAAAATTATACTTATGAATAAAATTGTCCTGTATGTAAACGATGTTAATTTCTTTAATAAATCACAACTCGATAATCCTTTACCCAAAAATTCTGAATTTTTGTCTATAGACTAAACAAATAACAGCGCAAAAGATAGAAGTTCCAAAATTTTCTAAAAAAAAGAAATGTGAAAAATTTTACTTTACAAATTTAACCGCAAGTTATGGTAAGCATGAAAGAAATGTTGAAACTTTCGCATAAGATTAAATAAGTTAATTGCTTAATAAATCACAACTCGATAATCCTTTACCCAAAAATTCCAATTTTTTACCTGTAGACTAAACAAATAACAGCGCAAAAGATAGAAGTTCCAAAATTTTCTCAAAACTAAAAAAAGTTAAAAAAAATATTTTCTCAATGATAGTTATGTGTAAGTATACGGTTTAAATCGCTTAATAAATCACAACTCGATAATCCTTTACCCAAAAATTCTGAATTTTTGTCTATAGACTAAACAAATAACAGCGCAAAAGATAGAAGTTCCAAAACTAAAAAAAAAAAATGTGGAAAAACTGTAAGGTCTTAGACTCTTCAAGGTTCTTAGGAATAATAAAATAAGATTCTTAACCAATGACACATGTAACTGACTTTGTGCATGCTCGGTATTGCTCGGGTATCCTCGTGGAGTCTACTTTTCTATATAAGTTTAAATTTTATAATCACATATCATTCGCTTCAACATCAAAAGGTTATTGACCTACGGTGGTGTCATATTACATTTCTTAGAAATATAAAAAGGTCAAGGTGAAAAGCTAAAAATAGAAATTTCAAGGTAATCATAAATCTAAGAATAGAATTTTCAAGGTCTACTCCACTTGAAGGTCACGACGACGACGATGACGATCTCATAAGCTATGCATAAAAAGTAGGTCATGAGTTCATTGAAGATTAATACTCCACTTCAAGCTAAAAATAGAAATTGCAATGCCACCATCCTCACCATATTACAAGGTCACTCTGCGGTCAAACGTTTTGGCGGGAAATTTGTATGTCAAGGTCAGAAGCTAAAAATAGAAACTGCAATGTCATCATCATAGTACAATTCTTAGAAGTCTAAAAATAGTGTGGTCAAAGGTTATTGATCTGTATATCATAGCTAAAAATGGTCGGTTCATGTCCTCACTAAAAGGTGATCGCGTTACAGCTAAAAAGTATAGTAACAGCATCATCGTTGAAAGTAGCTTATGCGCGTAACGAGATATGTATGGTAATCAAAGAGATGGTTCATATCTGCGCTAATGTAACATAGTGGGGGTCGTTTAGAGTAACAATATAAGGAAATAGTGTAATGGGTAGTGAGTGTTGTGTAAAACATGCGGATGGCATACGCTCAAGAGCAATGGACCAAAGCAACTGACCTGAGAACAGCGGTGGAACGCTTGAAGCAAGAATTTTCGGCATTAGTATTCGATGCCGAACATGAGGCGGTTTACGGGCGAGGTGATTATAGTGAAGCGGAGTGTAACGTCCTAGTGAAAAAGTATGAAAAAGGAGTAACGATATGTGAAAAGTTTTTAAATTTAAATAAAATATGTAGAACATGTTTTGTAGAAGAACTGAAGGCTGTGCAATTGCATCAGTTTTGCAACGATGTAAAAAAAAAATGGACAGCATCTCCTGATGGTAGCAGTTCATCCTCATCAGATGCAGATTAGCCTATCGATACAATTATCAAAGTACACTCTCCCCTCTACATCATGATGTAGAAATATATAGGACAGTTCCGGTGTCAACTTGAACATAAAGACTTGGAGGTGGGTGCAAAATATAAAGTGATTGATATGAATACCATCGACACAAAGTATGGTAAACATATTACCTATTTTTAGATTTATGATTACCTTGCAACTTCTATTTTTAATTTTTAGTTTTTCACCTTGACCTTTTTATATTTCTAAGAAATGTTATATGACACCACCGCAAGTCAATAACCTCTAGCCTTGAAAACTATTTTTAGATTTATGATTAGCTTGAAACTTCGATTTTTAGCTTTGCCCTTGACATACAAATTTCCCGCCAAAACGTTTGACCGCAGAGTGACCTTGTAATATGATGAGGATGGTGACATTGCAATTTCTATTTTTAGCTTGAAGTGGAGTATTCACCTTCAATGAACTCATGACCTCCTTTTTATGCATAGCTTATGAGATCGTCATCGTTGTCGTCGTGACCATCAAGTGGAGTAGACCTTGAAAATTCTATTCTTAGATTTATGATTACCTTGCAATTTCTATTTTTAGCTTTTCACCATGACCTTTTTATATTTCTAAGAAATGTAATATGACAGCACCGTAGGTCAATAACCTTTGACCTTGAAAACTATTTTTAGATTTATGATTACCTTGCAACTTCTATTTTTAATTTTTAGCTTTTCACCTTGACCATTTTATATTTCTAAGAAATGTTATATGACACCACCGCAAGTCAATAACCTCTGGCCTTGAAAACTATTTTTAGATTTATGATTACCTTGCAACCAACATTTTAAATTTACCGCCTAAACTTTGACCTTGAAAGAGCTCCAAAAGCTTACGTTTTTCACCACCAGAGGGCGAGTGACCTTGAACTGATCCAGCACCGGCCCTATCCTAACTACTTCAGTATGTTATACCCTAGCGGTGTCGTTATAATATAATTTGGAATCAAACAGCCTACGAGCAAACAGCATAAATAACAGACCTGCTTTTAAACAGAGTTGTTTATTTACCTATTAGATCTGTTTATCTGTTCTATTGTTGATCCGAACCGATGGATAGATAACAAGAGATTAGCGTTGACGAAACGTATAATTCAAGTTCGTAAAGCTATACAGCAAAAATATGATCATCTTAAGAAGAAGAAAACGATACGGATTCATGGTAATAAACAAGGACGCTGATGTACAAAACGGTCGTTTTAGGAAAGGCTTCGATCTGTATGTTAATACCCTAGCGGTGTCGTTATAATATAATTTGGGATCAAACAGCCTACAAGCAAACAGCATAAATAACAGACCTGCTTTTAAACAGAGTTGTTTATTTACCTGTTAGATCTGTTTATCTGTTCCACAGATGGATAACGAGAGATTAGCGTTGAGGAAACGTATAATTCAAGTTCGTAAAGCTATACAGCAAAAATATGATCATCTTAAGAAGAAGAAATCGATACGGATTCATGGTAATAAATAAGGACGCTGAAGTACAGAACGGTTGTTTTAGGAAAGGCTTCGATCAGTATGTAATACCCTAGCGGTGTCGTTATAATATAATTTGGAATCAAACAGCCTACAAGCAAACAGCATAAATAACAGACCTGCTTTTAAACAGAGTTGTTTATTTACCTGTTAGATCTGTTTATCTGTTCTATTGTTGATCCGCACCAATGGATAACGAGAGATTAGCGTTGACGAAACGTATAATTCAAGTTCGTAAAGCTATACAGCAAAAATATGATCATCTTAAGAAGAAGAAAACGATACGGATTCATGGTAATAAACAAGGACGCTGATGTACAAAACGGTCGTTTTAGGAAAGGCTTCGATCAGTATGTTAATACCCTAGCGGTGTCGTTATAATATAATTTGGGATCAAACAGCCTACAAGCAAACAGCCTACAAGCAAACAGCATAAATAACAGACCTGCTTTTAAACAGAGTTGTTTATTTACCTGTTAGATCTGTTTATCTGTTCTATTGTTGATCCGCACCGATGGATAACGAGAGATTAGCGTTGAGGAAACGTATAATTCAAGTTCGTAAAGCTATACAGCAAAAATATGATCATCTTAAGAAGAAGAAATCGATACGGATTCATGGTAATAAATAAAGCTCGGATACTTAGGCAAGTGCCTATTTTTTAGTTTTATAGGCCATGGCCTAGATAAAAGTGTTTCTTCACGTTTGAGAGGTTTTTACATCAAAAAAAAATTTTTTTTATGCCTACTGTGCTTATTTTCATCATTTTATAGAATAAGTGCCTATATTTTACCTTGTCTCATTTTATACGCCTATTTGGCTTATGTAACTGCCTAAAATGCTTGTTTTTCGTATTTTCCATACATTCGAATATTTAAATTTACGGCAATTTCCCAAACAGCTTAACATTTTTGCGAACAATAACGAAAACTTGGTAATCTCTACAATTATTATTTAATCAATAACTATAGAGGATTAGAAAGTTTTCATTTCACTTAATCAATCACTAAATGAGTTCTTGGAAGTACGGAAATACTTTATTCTTATTTTCAGTACGTTTTTTGTTATTTAGAAATTATTTGTATTCAAAAACTCAATCATATGATTTTATTTTATTTTAAAAATAGAACTTTTACCTTTAAAAATGTTTACAAAGGCAGGTAAGCGCTGTGTGGGGTATGTCTACCTACTCTCCTTTGTTTAGGGATTAGGCATTTCTTATTTAGTGTAGTGAAGTTTAGAAGATGCCAGAACGCTGTCAATCAAATTCAGACCTATTTCATACTGTTTTACATACTTTAGTTTTGCCACTGCGGGTAACACTGGCTTACTGCTTAGTCGTTGTTCCGCGTTCAGTGCGTATAGTAGCAATCATGCCGAAAACAAAAACTCCTGTAAGTCTCCTTCTTGTACAATGGACTAAAGATAAAGAATATTTTACGACTGACGGTGAAGTATTATTTTGTCAAACCTGCAATAAACAAGTAAGTGCAATTGCAACCTGAAAAATACTTATTTTATTAAGTATTTACTTCAAGGGATATTAAATGTTAATACTGGAATTAACAATTTTAGGTACAATGTTCCAAAAAGTATCATATTACCCAGCATGAAAGTACCATATCGCATCAAAGAAATGCATGCAAAAGTAAAAGTCGACAAACCTTAATAACCTTGAATTCACCAGTGGAAAGCAAGATAAATAACTTTTATCTCGATTTGTGTCAATTATTTGTAGCTTGTAATATACCATGGTTTAAGGTAGAAAATGCTTGTTTTAAAAACTTTGTACAAAAATATTGCAACAAAGACTTGCCCCATGAATCCACATTAAGGAAAAATTATTTGCCACTGATTTATAAAAGTGTAAGGGTTGCCTCAATTTATAAATGTAATTGTGTTTAATAATTTGTAATTGTTTTAGTCAATTGATAAAATTAGAAAGGATATAGGGAAAGTGACATATGGGTTTGTGTTGACGAAACCACAGATGTTAAATCTCGATATGTCTGTAATTTGATTGTGGGAAAATTAAGCGCTGATACCGCACCAACGTCTCATTTACTAGCATGCAAATTTTTAGAAAAAACAAACCATGCGACAGTAGCTCGTTTTTTAAACGAATCCCTGCGTAAGTTTTTTATTATTCATATTAAAAATATTCTCAGTTACAATCAAATTCGTGTACTTACGTACATGATTTGTGTGGATGAGCAAAATGTTTGAATTAATTCCTAAATCTCTTCGGTTGCAGAAATTTTGTGGCCAGGAACAATTCACCATGATAGGGTTAGAATTTTTTATTCTGATGCAGCCGCATATATGAAGAAAGCGGGCGGTGCTTTCCAAATATTTTATCCGAATATGGTACACGTAACATGCATAGCTCATGCACTCAACTTGGTATGCGAAGTGATAAGAAAAAAATTCGATGCTGTAAATACTTTGATTTCTTCTTCAAAAAAAGTGTTTCTAAAAGCGCCTTTAAGGGTACAAGTATACAAAGAACGTAATCCGAATCTTCAGCTACCTCCGGAACCTGTACTGACAAGATGGGGTACATGGCTGAAAGCTGCTTTTTTTTATCACGAACATTTTGATGAAATTAAAAAGGTAAATAAGTATAATTTATATTTATAATTTTATGAATATGATTGACACAATTATATACAATACAAATATATTTGGAAATGTGTAGGTTGTAATGGATTTTGATGTTGAATCTGCAGAAGCAATAAGAACCGCACAACGATGTTTCAACGACGATACTGTTAGAAATGATCTTATATATATCAACGCTAATTTTAAAGTTATAGAAGAAAGCATAACAAAATTGGAATGTCGAGGTTTGCCGCTTACGGAATCATTGAGCATTTTAGAAACTGTGAAATTATCACTAACAGAAAGTCCTGGAGAAGCGGCGTTCTTAGCTACAGCAAAATTAAATTTTGTATTGAATAACAACACGGGCATTAAGATACTAACAAGTATTGGTAATATTCTTTCAGGAAAATCCAACACACTGTTACCTGAAAATATAAAACCTAGCGATATCGAAAAATATAAATACGCACCCATAACCTCCTGTGATGTGGAGAGATCATTCTCATCATATAAATTAATTTTAACCGATAGACGACAGAGCTTGTCTGAAAATTCATTAGAACAGCTATTAATTGGTTACTGTGAAGCAAAAAACGTTAATTAGTTATTTCTAGATATTAATTTAATATGAATTAACACTACTTTTTATTGTTTTATTTCTCATTTTAATACTGTTTAAGCGTAAAATGTAATACTATATTTAGTTGTATAAAATATATTATGGTTAATGAGAAATCACCCAATTACTAGACTCCCAGTTATTGGATTTAATCCTGTATACTGCCTATATGAGTGCCTAAAATGTATATTTGACTGCCTATCCGGCTTAGATAAATGCCTAAATATACACTTTTAAGCGCCTAGATGCCTGCTTATTTTAACATTTTTTAGTGCCTAAACATCCGAGCTTTAGTAATAAATAAGGACGCTGAAGTACAAAACGGTCGTTTTAGGAAAGGCTTCGATCAGTATGTAATACCCTAGCGGTGTCGTTATTATATAATTTGGAATCAAACAGCCTACAAGTAAACAGCATAAATAACAGACCTGCTTTTAAACAGAGTTGTTTATTTACCTGTTAGATCTGTTTATCTGTTCTATTGTTGATCCGCACCAATGGATAACGAGAGATTAGCGTTGACGAAACGTATAATTCAAGTTCGTAAAGCTATACAGCAAAAATATGATCATCTTAAGAAGAAGAAAACGATACGGATTCATGGTAATATACAAGGACGCTGATGTACAAAACGGTCGTTTTAGGAAAGGCTTCGATCAGTAAGTAGTAATAGCTATGCCGAAGTTGGCACAGAAGTAGGTCAAACTGCCGCTAGGTGGCGCTAGCAGCAGTGTAAGAATTGGGTCAAAGCCCTAGCGCTTCAAGATGGTGCTAGGGCTTCGCCCCTTTTGTAGAGGGCCCCCTTGTTGCGAATCGCCCCCTAGCGCTTCAAGATGGCGCTAGGGCTTCGCCCCCTTGTGGGGCAAAGCACAAGAAGAAGAAGGGGGCCCTCTGCATAAGGTTGTCGAATCGCCCCCTTGCCACAAGGGGGTGAAGTGCTGTCGTAGTATTAGATGTCTCAAGGGGGCCCTAGAGCAGCAGCAGCAGCAGCAGCAGCAGTAACACATGCGGTTGTCGTTGGTGACCCCCTTTGTATAAGACTGTGCAAGGGGGCCCCCTTATAGAAGGTAGTAACGATTTCGTCCGTCGTCGTCGTCGTCGTCGTCGTCGTCGTCGTCGTCGTGGTGGTCGCTGTAGTAGTAGTAGTAGTAGTAGATGTCGCTAGTATCGTCTCCGAAAGTAGAATCAGCTAATAGGAATGTATATCCGGAACGTATGTCCATAAAAGGATGTGTATCCGGGTGAATGTCCATAACAGGATCGCATGAAAGTATCGCATGCATCGAGAGGAAATGGTGTCGTGTGCAAAAGCAGATGGAACTGTTCATAAAAGGATCGCATCGCATCATGCATCTGGAGGAAATAGTGTGTCGTGTGTGGAAAAAAAGCGGATGCAACGTGGTGCATATCCATAAAAGGATCTGGTCCTGTCCCCCGGGTGACGGCGGCTGGCGCTGTCGTCCTGCCCCGGGCCCCGTCGCGGGGTTGGCCTGGATGCAGGGGGTTGGTGCTGGGTGTTTAATTATAACATGTTTGTTTAGGATTCTAGGGTTTATATATGATGGGAGAGCATTGTGGTGTATTCAGTATCTCAGTTTTGCATCATCCCGAGTAGCTGAAAACAAAAATGTGCTCTAACGAACCACCATCTTCATCGTTGGCGTCATCGTCATCTTCACTATTTCAACAACAAATAGCGTTGTCAGATTTCATGAGGCAATTTCCTGAAGAAGCAGGTCACCCCCTCATAGTTGCAAGGAAACAACTAAGACGTGCATTGTCTGCGGCAGCCACCGCAAAGGCGGTTGGCTACCGCAAGAACGAGTGGATGGGGGAAGAGGGAGGTGAGGACAAACCCTTCAGTATTGCAAAGGCCCTGACATTTGAGAAAAATGGTGAACGTTTTTGGCAATGCCATTGTCGCGAATATTTTAAATGCAGGGACGTTGCATTAAGTGAAGGGTTATGTGAACGGTTGGCTGGCCAGAGTGGTTCCACGATTGAGGGAGGAAGGGTGGGACAGTGGTCAGTCAACACCGACCTACCCTCAGCAAGAGATCGAGATCGGAGACGAACAAGAACGGCTTGATATGGGTGACGAGGACGACGACGATGGTGTCGAGGTGGAGGTGATGGTGGAAGAAGAGCTTGTTTGGGATGATGCAGATCGGAATAGATACTGACTAAAAGCTTATAATAATAGATATTAAGTGATTTCATTTTTTTTTTTTATTTATTATTTTTTTTTTTTATTGTGTATAGAATAACAATTTTTTCATACATATAATTTTACTTGTTAATAAAAGCTTATAATAATAGATATTAAATAATTTAATTTTTTATTGTTTATAGAATAACTATTTTGATAATTTTACTTGTTAATAAAAAACAATTTTGGAGTATTTTTTAAATAAATGAATATTGTTAGAATTTACTATTTTTAATTTAGGTAGAAAGTGTTTAAGCACTACTTACATCATTTTATACATATACATAAAAAATATTTTATGGATATGTTTTAATCAGAAGTCATTTTTCATTTATAATTAAGTTGTTTTCGTTGATGGTGACTGATGACATCTTAAAATGAAAAAGAAAAAAACGTTGAAAAAAGTATGGAATTTCCTCACCTTTACCTCTAATGCAATTTTATTTAGATTTATTCATTGGTAATGTTACTAGATGAAAGCTTAAAAACACAGAGTTATCGAAAAATGTTATTAAACATTTTTTATGTAAAAACTTCACTGAATAAATTTTAAAAAATTTTAATAATTCTGAATTTAAATTAAGCATGGATGACATTTTAGCTATTCAACATTTATATGGTGAAAGGAAAACTGTTATTACACCTACTATTATTACCACTACTACTACTACTATTAGTCCTATTATTTCCACCGCTGGAATTAAACCCAATCTGTGTGCTAAAATAAAAAGTGTTAATAAGTTTTTGTTAGTAAATCAAAGACTTTATGTATTATATAAGAAATATGTGTCGATTGTAGACATATCTTCAAACAATGTATATAAAGATCCATTACTATTAACTGACTGGTTGACATGGTTACCAAAAGATTTTACAAACATTGATGCTATATATCAACGACCAAACAAAGAAATTGTTATATTTATAAGGCAGTATATTTATATAATGGAATTTCCTTCCTTTAAACTTATTTCAGGATACCCAAGATATAATACATTATTAGGTCAAAAGGAACCATTGAAAATAAACGGAGCTGTCAACACATATACTGGGCAAACTTATATATTTTATAATAATGAGTATGTAATGGAAGTAGATGAGTGTACACTAAAAGCTAAAAGACATAAAATTATCAATGACGTTTTTCCTGGTGCACCAACTAAATTTCAGTCAGTATTTAGATATAACAATGGTTTGATTTATTTTTTCACTAACACTCATATGTATGAATATAATGAATTTTTAAATCATCTAATTCGTGCAGAGAGTAAAGATTTAAGTATTTTTGGATTAGTTTGCCCTCAGAAAAGTATACTACAACAACTTAAATCACTTTTGAATAGACTAATCGTTACGCAAAGTAGTAATATTATGGAATTAGAACAAGATATTGATTATGATGTAAACGAAGAATAACATTGAATATTTTCATCATCTTCAGTATTTTTTTTTTTAATAATGGTAGACCTGTAAATTAAGATACTATTAACATATATAAATCTAAATGTTGCATTTACATATTTCAGTAGTAAAGAAGTGACGTGTAGTACATATAGTAAATAATATGGATATTATAAATTTAGCAATAAAGCGTTTTATTAGTTTGCAAAACATGAGTACTAACGATATACGTAAACTTCCAGTAGAATATTTAAAGAAACATGCTAGCATAGAAATAGCAAGGTATTTTCAACGATTACCTGAAGAATATCAGCAGCAACTGCAAGATTATAAATATTGTGATGAGCATAAAATACGAGGAAGGGATGAAATTGATGGTCCACCTCCACAGGTTTATAGATGTCTTCTATGTAAAACAAAACCGTTGCATGATATGTGAATGTAAACGTTAGTATACAAAGAGCTATCATGTCGATAGGTACTAGTAATTCTGCTGAAAATTCTGTAGAAAATATTTCAAAGAGTATTGATAATTTTTTAAAAAGAGTTAAAAAATCACGAAAAGTTTCATTATTTCATGAAGATGATCCAAATATTATAAGTATTACTACTACTACAAATAATTATGAAAAGTCTATTAGTCCAAAAATTAATGGTGAAAATGGTAATGGGAATAATAATAGCGAAGATGAAGGTTATATTGAAGATTATAGTCAATCAAAAACAAGAACAATATTAATGAATAATAACATTTATGAAAAACTGAATGTAAATAATGAATTAATAAATGGTACAGTATATAAATATGATGATGAATGTTATGAGAAATATGTAATGGTTGGCTATAGTCTATTAAAATATGGATGGCCAGCGATTCGTATAGGATGTTTAAAATGTCGAGAGTACGTTGATCTGTGGGATGATGAATGGTTATCACTTACTCAGCTTGGTACATTAATAAATTATGATGATGATGATGATGATGATGATGATGATGATGATGACTATCAAATCGTAAATAGTGATTTCTATAACGCTATTAATAAAGATTATAAATTACAATCATTATTTTCCAACTTTTGTAGTTTTTGTAATATGAATGTGAGAAACTTTAAGAAACTTTTACGATTAGCACCAGTTTTAAATTATCACCTTGAATTGTTAAAATCACATAAATTTGAATCATTTTACCAAAGATATCTGGAATTAATTTGTGAATATATTGACATTTCAAATATAAAAGAGATGATGCATGTAGCATCTTCAATACTAAATTCCATCTAAATATAAATTCTAATAATGTGTTATGTATCCTTGAAATACTAAAGAAGTATCCTGGAGAAATTGTTAAAGATGTTCAAAATATTATCAATCGTAATCGACTATTACCAAATCATCAAGCCATGTATATATAAAATATTTATGAATGGGTCTAATTTCTATTAGTGTGCAAAAGATGAAAATGACATCACAACAACAACAACAACGATTGGAAAAACAAAGACTACGTCAGCAACAACAACAAGTTTTATTAAAGTTACGTGTTATTTCTTTCATTAACCGTATAAACGTTTTAAAAAAAGACTTACATAATTATAGTGAAAAAATAACGGTAATAAACGATTTCAAAAGATTATCCATTTAAAAATCATGTAGCTATATTTAGTATTAATGTTAATATTAATTGTTAATGTAATTATATTATTAACAAGATTCTATACTTAAATAAAGTATGTAACACCATTTTGCATTCTTTTTCTTAAGGTTCTGAAAATCTATAAATAGAGTTGTGATGAACTAAATATTGGTAAATGACTCGAGACCGACGGAAAGGTAGCAACAAACAAGGTGGTGGTGGAGGAATTTTAAATAAATTAATCAATAAACTCCCATTTGAACTACATCTCCCAGGATATCAATTTTGTGGACCTGGTACAAAGTTACAAGAACGTGTTGCACGAGGGGAACAAGGTATAAACCCTTTAGATGCTGCTTGCCTTCAGCATGATATACAATATAGAGATAATGTAGATTTAGCAGCACGACATCGAGCTGATAAGATTCTTGAAACTCAAGCTTGGGAACGCTTTCGAAGTAAAGACGCAGGTATAGGTGAAAAAATTGCTGCACTTGCAGTTACAGGTGCAATGAAAGCTAAACGTACATTAGGAATGGGTATTAGAAAAAGAAAAGTTAAGAAAAGTAAGAAGGGAAAAGTTACCGCAGCACTTAGAGTTTTACCAACTCCAAGTAGTAGTGGTGGTCGGTTACGAATAAGAAAGAAGAAGATTGGTAATCGTAGGAAAAAAGGAGGATTCTTGCCATTTTTGATACCACTATTTGCAGGTCTTTCAGCTGCAGGAGCTCTTGCTGGAGGAGCATCTGGTGTGGTTAAAGCAATAAATGATGCTAAATCAGCACGAAAACAACTAGAAGAGTCTAACCGCCACAATACAATGATGGAAAGTATAGCCTTAGGAACAAAAGGAGGAAGTGGGATAAAAAGGAAAAGATTAAAACGTAAGAAGAAACAAAAATTAAAAAAGAAACGAGGTGGAGTGATGTATTTAAAACCATATAAAAGCGGTGCTGGAAGAATAAGGAAAAATAAACATTGTCTAAAAAACTAAAAATTCCCGAAAGAGCATTAACCAATCATGATTTAAAAAAAATAATTAAATACCATCCCATTGAACCACCTTTACGTGGTATATTTATGCGAGATGAATTACCAACACAACCATTAAATAATGAAAGTGGAATTATAAATTTGGATGGCAGTAATGGTCCAGGCACTCATTGGGTGTGCTACAAGAATAGAGGAAGTGTTGTTAAATATTATGACAGTTTTGGTGATTTATCTCCACCAGTAGAGGTTATTAGTTACTTTCGGGACAATAAAATTTTTTATAATTATAAACGTGAACAATTATTTAACACTAGTACTTGTGGACATTTATGTTTAAAGTTTTTATACAATAAATCTATATAAAAAGATGATTTTGTTTTATATGCTTAAATACAGGTAAGATGTCTCTTTTGCTGGTTGTGGAAGGTATTGGTAACAAACTAGAAACCACTTATACAGATCCTATACGTTTAAATCCAAATCGTAATTATACACTAGCATTAAGAGGATTTTATGGATGTAATTCAATAAAGAATATTCATGAAGGACATGATAAGTTTTACTATAGAAAGGATAATGATAACGTAAATAAAGTAATTAGCATTCCACATGGTTCTTATGAAATCAATCAATTAAATTCTTTTTTGGAATCGGAAATTAAGCCTTACGGATTTGTGCAATTGATTGCTAATAATACTACCCAAAAATGTGAAATAAAATCAGATCTTATAATAGATTTTTCAAGTCCTGACTCTATTGGTCGTATGTTAGGCTTTAGATCTCAAGAATATCAATCAAATACGAAACACAGTTCTGAACTAGATATACAAATTATTAAGCACACAAACGTGTATATTGAATGCAATATTATTCGTGGAACTTATAGAAATAATCTACCTGCTCATATTATTTACGGTTTTCCTATATCTGTTGAGCCAGGTTTTCGCATGGATAGTGTTCCTAGTAGTCCTATATATTTAGAGGTAAATGTAGATACTATTTATAATATTGAAATCCGTCTAGTGAATCAGAAGGGGAATTGATTGATTTCGGTGATGAGCAAGCTAACGTTATTTTAGAGATAAAAGATAATGGGTCTAAGGTTTAACTCTCATTATCGTTTAAGTAATCAATCCATTAACAACAACAACAACAACAGTAATCTTAAACGACAGCAACAAGTGCATAATAACAGTGTATACATTAAAAAAAAGCAAAAGCGAAAACGAATACCGCATCAACAGCAACGATTAACAAAAAGTGAAAAACTGTTTTTAACTTCTATTGGATTAAAACTTAAATTATGAGTGAAGTTATAGATGTATTTCGACAGATAAGAGTATGATGAAGGAATAGAAAAGGATATGATTCATACCTATCAACCATATGGTTCGAATAAGTTTTCACCTTCGGATGAAATAAGAATCTTAATTCAAAGTCAAGATTTGATAACGGATACATGTAAAAGTTATATTTACATTGAAGGTAGCATTGAAGCGGAAGGAGACAAGCCAACTTTTCAATTAACAAACAATTTTGCATGTTTTTATTTGAAGAAATACGTTATGAACTTGGTGGACAAAAGTTGACGTTTGTAGACTACCAGGTATTACTACTACAATCAAATCATATGCATCATATACATTAAATCAAAGTGAGACGTTATCTGTAACTGGTTGGCAACCAAAGAAAGGGATACTACATGTAGAGACCTCTATTAACGATAATAAGAAAAAATTTTCTGCAGCAATTCCATTAAGTTACATTTTCGGCTTTGCAGAAGATTACTATGAAAATGGAATTATTAACATGCGTCAAGAGCTTATTTTAATTCGCTCTCGAACTGATTTAAACTGTTTTAAGTCGAGCACAGAGAAAGTGAAAATTGAGATAACAAAGATTCATTGGAAGGTGCCTCATATAATCCCTAGTGATGAAGGAAAAATACTCCTATATGATGGTATCAATAGAAATTCAATAATCAAAATTCCTTTTCGTCAATGGGAATTGTATGATTTACCTGCTCTTAAGGAAACGAAATCTGATACATGGTCAATAAAAACATCAACACAACTTGAAAAACCCAGATGGCTATTAGTTGTATTCCAAAAAGATAGCGTTAAGAATAACCGTGAAGCATATGCAACAGACTTTATCAACGCTAATCTCTCTAATCTAACGCTTTATTTAAATTCTGAAAAGTATCCTTATGAAAATTGGAATTTAGATTTTACAGCTAAAAGATATATGCCTGCATATCATGCATATTGCAACTTTCAAAAGGGATACTATGGAAAATCAGTATGTGAAACCTTATTGAAGTATGATGACTATGAAGTATACCCAATATTTATAATCGATTGTTCAAAACAGAAAGAAACACTTAAAACATCAACCGTGGACATTACGCTGGTAATGGAATCCAATACAAATTTTGAAAAGGAAACAACCATGTATTGTCTTATTTTACATGACGCTATTATTGAATATAATCCTTTAACAGGTGAAGTACATCGAATGTAAATTACATGTATATATTTTAATAGTATTATAAAACCATAACATTTATAATATTGTTTCTGCTTTATGAACTTATAAATATAATGAAAATTATTAAACAAAAATCGACTTTATCTGTATCCAATTTAGATTCTATGAGTGAGGAGAAAATAATGGATGTAACTAAAAAGCATGGTACACTTTTACCGAACACATGTAGATGTATAATTGCAGGACCATCAAATTGTGGAAAAACGAATACGATGCTCAGTTTATTACTTGAATTGAACGGATTGAAGTTTGAAAATGTGTATATATTTTCAAAAACATTAAATCAATCAAAATATAAATTATTAAAAGAGATATTAACACCAATCAAGGGTATAGGACATTACACGTTTACTGAAAATGATGATATTATTCCACCAAACGAGGCTAAACCAAACTCAATATTTATTTTTGATGATATAGCCTGCGATAAACAAAATAAAATAAGGGATTATTTTTGTATGGGAAGACATAATTCAGTAGATTCTTTTTATTTGTGTCAAACCTATACACGCATACCTAAGCATTTAGTAAGAGATAATGCTAATTTGATAGTGTTATTCAAACAAGATGATTTAAATTTAAAACATGTATATCAAGATCACGTTAATACGGACATGCCGTTTACAAAATTCCAACAAATATGTGCTCAATGTTGGTCAATAGGTACTTTTGAATTTCTCGTCATTAATAAGGATTGTGATATGAATAGTGGCCGTTACCGTAAAGGTTTTGATTCATTTATATATTTATAATAAAATATAGAATAATCAGTCTACGTTCAACGTTTAGTTGTTGATCACCTCTGATAGAAACTCTTAAAACTGTTTTAATACAAGTAATGGATGAAAAGGAAAATAGTCACAAACGTAAACTTATAAAAGTAAGAAAAGCTATTCATGAAAAACTAAATTATTTAAAACGCGGTAAACTTGCAACAGAAGATTTTATTCGTGAGACATATAAACCAATGATACAACCTCTCAAAGAAATTGCTGTAAATATTAAAGAAGAACAAGCAACAGCTTCTAAAAAACATAATGATGAAACAATAGCATTTAAACATAAAGGAAATAATAGTAAAGTTCTACATCAATCTCAAATACCGCAACCATCAGTACCACCTACACCGATATTAAAACGTCAACAGCCGCACCATCCAATTGCAACTTCCACTCCACGATTTCTAGAGACAGAGGTCATTGGTGAAATTACAAGAGGTGATAGTGAATATGATGATAGGGAATCACAAGCAGAACAGAGTCAGCAACAACAAGAATACTCTAAACTGTTGGAGGAATCTGCCGCTGACTCATTTCTTGAGCAATACGCTGAGTTACCAAGAAAATATGTAGAAATTATGATACGAGATATGAAAGGTGAGATTGATACTACTTATGGTGTACATTATGATGTTACAACAGATAAATGGCACATTGGTGATAGTATAATTAATTTTAACAAAGAAAATATTATAATTAAGGGTATTGAATATGCGGGTACACCTGGTTTATATGAGTTATTAATTATGAACCATCCCCACGAGGAATTAATAAGAAAACAGGATCAAGTCAATTATGGACGTATTGTGCTAGCAACTTCTGCACATAAACGAGATAATAATCCCCTTGAACAAATAAAAGGAAGTAAGTCACATAAATATACACATGTGATTAAACCAATACTAAAAGAAATAGAATTAACAGCATCACTATCTACTTCAAAAGGTAGAAGAACTGGTAAAGGTATGCTGTTTAAACAGATTGCACCGATTGAACATAAATACTGGGATAATGTTCATGAATTAGTGAATGAACTTAAGCTTAAATGGGCAGAAAAAGAAGCTGGGCATACGGGTCATCACAACACCATTATTTCAATAGTAGAAGAATTATATGAAGCTGGCTACATAGAAAACCCTTTTAACGGGAACAATAGTAATTTCTTAAACCACATGAAGGTATAAATTATTATAAACTTATAATCTATTAATATTAGTAAAATGGGTCTTGACAAGTTTGGACGTTTTCATCACCACACTTCAGCACTCGATAGAGGAGGAAGTGCTATTATACCTACCGGTAAAATACTCTCCGGCGTGGGATTAATGTTAACTGATGAAGGAAATTTTGACATTGAAGAGAAGAGACTTGTAAATGTAGCTGATGCTAAGAAACCTAAAGATTCTGTTAATAAAAGACAAACTTTAACATTAAACAATAGCAATTCGTTTGATGCTCAAAATAAGAAAATATCAAATCTAAGTAATCCTGTTGAGGCTCAAGATTGTGTTAATAAATTGTATTTAGACACAAGTTTAATGGACTTAAATAAACGAATCTTAACATTAAACAATAGCAATTCGTTTGATGCTCAAAATAAGAAAATATCAAATCTAAGTAATCCTGTTGAGGATCAAGATTGTGTTAATAAATCGTATTTAGACACAAGTTTAATGAACTTAAATAAACGATTAATGTCTGTAATAAATGTATACGCAGCCCGAGTGACTACACATCAAGATAAATCTAATAAGTTAGATGAATAGAATATCATTATAACACTATGTCTTTAACACCAAAAGAACAAGTTGTAAATGAACTACATAAACCAGCTCGTAAAAATTTTCCTAGAAGACATACAATCATAAAAGGGTATGATGACTTGTGGCAAGCGGATTTAGCAGAATTTGCTCCTTATGCTAAATATAATCAAAAGTATAAATATGTTTTAGTTATAATAGATACATTTTCAAAATTTTTATGGACAAAACCGCTCAAATCTAAAACCGGCGATGAAGTTGTAAAATCTTTTCAACAGGTATTTAAAGATTCTAAACGTACACCTAACAATTTACAAACTGATAATGGTAAGGAATTTTATAATAATAAATTCTCAGAATTAATGAAAAAACATAAAGTAAATCATTATTCAGTATATACTGTACAAAAGGCAAGTATTGTAGAACGAGCTATTCGAACACTTAAAAGCAAATTGTATAAATCGTTTAGTTTACGTGGTAGCTACAAATGGGTAGACATTTTAAACAAAGTTACAAGTGAGTATAACAATACCAAGCATCACACAATTAAAATGAAACCTGTTAATGTTACACCTCAGACAACTTTAAATGTTTACAATTACATAAAGATTTTTAATGGAAAACATAAATTTAAGATTGATGATATAGTTAGAGTAAGTAAATATAAACACAAATTTGATAAAGGGTATACTCCTAATTGGTCAACTGAACTATTTAAAGTAGTAAAAGTTAACATTACAAATCCAGTTACATATTTATTAAATGATATGTATGGAAAAACTATAGCTGGTTCGTTTTATGAGTTTGAACTGCAAAAAACCGTTAATCCAGACATATATTTAGTTGAAAAGATATTGCGAAAACGTGGTAATAAAGTCTACGTTAAATGGTTGGGAATAAACGAAAAGCAATGGATTGATAATAATAATTTACTTTAAAAGAGTAAACTGTATTTAAAGATAGCTAATTTATATAAAACTGTTACATAAAAGTGTTTCAGCAATCCACGCGCACGTGTCATAATAAATCATATTTTACAAAGTATCTAATTTTAATTTTGTGTGTCAAATATTTATACACCAGATTCATTTTAATTTTATCTTTAGCGGGAAAATTAGGTTTAAAAGCTGTACACATTTGCTGTAATTTACAGTATAACATTTATATTTGTTGAAGATACATAGTATAGGTAATTATACTTTTTTCGTTTCATTAATTCCAGTCTTATTATAATTTTTTTATGTGTATTTTAGAAGCATAATGGACTTTGTTTTTTTAACGAAAGTTAATCAAGTCGGACGTATGGAAAATAAGCCTATAAAATCCATGTCTGAATTAGAAATAAATAAATGTTATCCAATTATCATAATGAAAGTTGTAAAAACACGATTTGGAAGAGGAATAGTATGTGAAATGGATGATTTTTCTGTATATTTACCAAAAAGGGTAGTAGACTCAATGACTAACGAAGATGTTGCAAAATGCAGTGGAAAAACCATTGGCTTAGAGGTAATTGGTTTTACTGAAGTAGACCAAGACACATCATTTCCTTTAATTAAGTTGAATAAATTGTAACAATATCATATACCTAAAAAATTCTCATTAATGAAATAAAATAAATATGATTTTTAAAATGTTTTAATTAATTTGTAACTGTATTATGTATCTATTACTAAAAACGAAATAAATTCGACTGAAATAGTTTTTATTTTTTTACATTACATAAGTGAATTAAAACTTAACGCTTTTCATTTGATGAGAAATTTAAAAATAATTATATATTTCTAAAGCCCACCCACCGACTCACACCCATTTTCTTAAACTATAAATAAGTATAGTGTTTGATTCAAAGTTCAGTGTGATGATGAAGACCTTAATAGAATTATGTAGTATAATTATTGTAAAAAAAATTTATACTTATAAATGTATTCGATTATTATCAATACCTAAATCTATTCAACTATCACTGCAGTTAACGTATATACAAGAATTATTTTATTGCGCTGAACAGCTAGAAAGCAGCGATAGTGATTGAGGTAAGTACAAAACAAATTGTATGTATGAAAAATCTTTACACCCCTCGTGTTTTTTAGTGCATGTTTGTTTGAAATGGAGGAAATATCACTTGCTGATATTTGTGCTAAAACTATAAAAAATATTATGAAAGCCATACAACTGAGTCCCACTCAAGAACAACTTAAAAAATATATTTGTGTAGTTAAAAAAAACATCAGGTTAGTACAAATGTGTTTTAAACATAAAACTGAACAAAATGCAATGGGTAGTGAAAATTTATTTAAACTGGAAAATAACTTAGCTCTTTTAAAATCTTATTTCGCGAAATTAAAAAACATTAAACGTATGACGTGTACAATTAATAAGAAGAAAACAAAAGGTAGTGGACTTAGATCTAAAAATAATGAACAAAACAATAAATGTTGTGCAAGAAAACTATTTTGGCATACACAAACTTCTTGTTTTAGTAATAGACTGCTAACTGGAATTATTGTAAATTTTACATTTAAAGACCCTATTATATTTTTAAAATGTGCTTACAACAGTTTTGCACGAAAAATTAACTTATTGTTAAAACGTACGATTGTAAAAGTCAACGTAATACTTGCATGTAAATTTGTTCAACCCACATCTTTTAATGTTGATTTAAAGTATTTCAATACCAAAAATAACATTATAGATATCAGTACTAATCTTAAAAAATGGTATAAATTAAATGTTATTGATGCACTAACTACGAAATTAAGTGAATTCTCAGAAAAGGATTCAGGCTGGGCACTACAAGAAATATTACATTTAAAGGTTAATGTGAATACTTATGTTCCTTTAAAAGGTAGTGGATTTTCTACATATGTCAGTGTTCCTTCATTTATTGCTGGTAAACATTGTATTATTAATATTAAAAATAATGATTCCTATTGTTTTCTGTGGGCAGTAGTATCAGCATTATATCCTGCAGAAACAAATGCACAAAGAATTCATAATTATCCACATTTTAGTCAAGTTTTAAAATATGATTCCATTCAATTTCCAATTAAATTTAGTGATATAAAAAAATTTGAAAAATTAAATAATCTGTCTATAAATGTATACTGTATCAAAAGCAATAAGAATATTTTACCTCTAATATTAAGTAATTACCATAATAGTAACAAAAATCCAATCAATTTATTAGTACTAGCGTTTGAAAGAGAAAACAATATTTTTTATCACTTTACATGGATCAGAAATATATCTGCATTACTTTCTAAACAATTATCTAATCATGCACATAAAACATTCATTTGTAATAGATGTTTAAATCATTTTCACTCAAATGCTTCTTTAGAAAAACATTCCATTTATTGTACTCGAATGTTGTATTAAACTACCTCAAGAATCAAATAAATATTTGCAGTTTCAAAATTTTTCCAATCAAGAAAGAATAGCTTTTACAATTTATGCTGATTTAGAGAGTATTTTGGAAAAAAACAATAAAAATACTACTACTAATGATAATGATAATAATAACAATTGCCATGACAACTATGACGATAAAAATGACGACAACAACGATGATGACGACGACGATAACGACGACGACGATGATGATGACGACGACAACGATAAGAAAAAAAAAAAAACTACATTGTATCAAAAACATGTTCCGTTTAGTATTGCATACTACTTAAACTGTTCGTATGATAATACATTATCACAATTTCATATGTATAGAGGAAAAGATTGTATTGATTGGTTTATGATACAGTTACAAAGTATTGCCAAATGGGCTGATTCAATTTTTAGTGAAATAGTACCAATGGAATGTTTAAATCAAGATCAGATTGAAAATTTCTATAACGCAGTCAATTGTTTTATTTGTGGTAAACCATTTACACAAATCGATCTTAAGGTTCGTGATCATAATCATTTAACTGGTAAATATCGTGGAGCAGCACACCAAAGTTGTAATTTAAATTTTAAAGATAAACATATTATTCCTATTGTTTTCCATAACCTTAGTGGCTATGATTCTCATTTTATAATTGAAAAACTGGCTACATCTATTCCTGGTAAAATATCCTTATTGCCATTGAATAAAGAAAAATACATCTCATTCACTAAAACTGTGCAATATACTAAAATAAAATTCAGATTTATCGATTCATTTAGATTTATGGGTAGTAGTATCAATAAACTAGCTTCCTATTTGGGGAATGATAAAAAAATGATTACAATGTCTCACTGTAATAATGAACAAGAATTTAATCTATTAATTCGAAAAGGTATCTTTCCCTATGAATACCTAGATTCTTGGGAGAAATTAAATGAAACCAATTTACCTTCACAAACAGTATTTTTTAGTCAATTAGTTAATAAACATGTTAGCGATGAAGATTACCAGCATGCCATTAATGTTTGGAACACGTTCAAAGTTAAAACTTTAGGTGAATATTCAGACTTATATCTAAAAACAGATGTTCTACTATTAGCAGATATTTTCGAAAATTTTCGCAAAACGTGCTTGAAAACATACCAACTCGATCCTTTACATTATTGTACAGCTCCCGGTCTCGCATTTGATGCTATGTTAAAAATTACAAAAATTAAATTAGAACTCTTAACCGATATTGATATGGTTTTATTTATTGAACGAGGTATTAGAGGTGGTATATCCCAATGTTCACATCGATATGCAAAAGCAAATAATAAATACATGGGAAATGAGTATGATCCAAATTCTGAAACGGTTACTTTAATGTTTTTTGATGTGAATAATTTATACGGTTTATCCATGTCACAATATCTACCGTATGATGAGTTCATATTACTAAACGAAACAGGTTTTAATATTTCTAACATTTTAAATACTTCAGATACAGCTGATGTTGGATACATTTTAGACTGTGACTTAGATTATCCTACTGAATTACGAGAGCTTCATAGCGATTTACCATTGGCACCGGAACATATGATTCCACCAAATTCAAAATCAAAATTTAGCAAATTATTACTCACTCTTTATCCAAAACGTAATTACGTCATTCATTATAGAAATCTCAAAATGTATTTACAATTAGGAATGAAATTAATCAAAGTACACAGAGTTTTACGATTCAAGCAAGCTCCATGGCTTAAACAATATGTAGACTTAAATACTTTAATGCGACAGCAATCACAAAACGAATTTGATAAACAGTTCTATAAACTAATGGTTAATAGTGTTTTTGGTAAATGTATGGAAAACGTGCGAAAATATAAACAAGTACATTTAGTAACCAAGTGGGAAGGTCGCTATGGCGCAGGTGCCTACATAGCACAACCAAATTTTCATAGCTGCAGTATTTATGATGATATGACAATTATAGAAATGAACAAACTAGAAATTACACTAAATAAACCCATTTATTTAGGATTCGCTATTCTAGACATCTCTAAAATATCCTTATACGATTTTCACTATAATTACATTTTAGAAAAATTTCAAAGCAATGCTAAAATTTTGTATTCAGACACAGACAGCCTTTTATACGCATTTACAAACACTAATACTGATATCTATGAATGTATAAAGAATGATATTGATAAATTTGATACGTCTAATTATCCTTCAAATAATATTTTTAAAATTCCGTTAAAAAATAACAAAATACCTGGCTTAATGAAAGATGAAAATCAAGGACAAATAATGCTAGAATTCGTTGGACTTAAATCAAAAATGTATTCATTTAGAGTAGATGATAAATTTACAAAAAAATCAAAAGGTTGCAAAGCGGCCAGTCTCAAAGAAATAACAATCGATGATTACAAAAATGTTCTATTTAATAATGAAATCATTAAACGTAAACAATATCTAATTACTTCTAAAAAACATAATGTATACACACTGTTACAAAACAAAATTGTGTTAAGTGCATACGATGATAAGCGAATTGTTGATCCTAATAATTGTACAACCACCAGACCATGGGGTTATTATTAGTAATACATTAATCAACAAGACAACTAACGTAATGTATTTAATATTTACATATGTATGTATTAAATAAATATATCTTGCACAAAAGGTTTTTACATTTTACAATAATCCATTAAGTTCTTCATCATCATCATCACATTGAATTTCGAATCAAACACTACGTACACTAATCAACAAGACAACTAACATGATGTATTTATATATGTATGTATTAAATAAATATATATTTCAAAATTGTTTTACTTTTTTTACTATTTCTTCATATCATCCAGCACCAACCCCCTGCATCCAGGCCAACCCCGCGACGGGGCCCGGGGCAGGACGACAGCGCCAGCCGCCGTCACCCGGGGGACAGGACCAGATCCTTTTATGGATATGCACCACGTTGCATCCGCTTTTTTTCCACACACGACACACTATTTCCTCCAGATGCATGATGCGATGCGATCCTTTTATGAACAGTTCCATCTGCTTTTGCACACGACACCATTTCCTCTCGATGCATGCGATACTTTCATGCGATCCTTTTATGGACATTCACCCGGATACACATCCTTTTATGGACATACGTTCCGGATATACATTCCTATTAGCTGATTCTACTTTCGGAGACGATACTAGCGACATCTACTACTACTACTACTACTACAGCGACCACCACGACGACGACGACGACGACGACGACGACGGACGAAATCGTTACTACCTTCTATAAGGGGGCCCCCTTGCACAGTCTTATACAAAGGGGGCCACCAACGACAACCGCATGTGTTACTGCTGCTGCTGCTGCTGCTCTAGGGCCCCCTTGAGACATCTAATACTACGACAGCACTTCACCCCCTTGTGGCAAGGGGGCGATTCGACACCTTATGCAGAGGGCCCCCTTCTTCTTCTTGTGCTTTGCCCACAAGGGGGCGAAGCCCTAGCGCCATCTTGAAGCGCTAGGGGGCGATTCGCAACAAGGGGGCCCTCTACAAAAGGGGCGAAGCCCTAGCACCATCTTGAAGCGCTAGGGCTTTGACCCAATTCTTACACTGCTGCTAGCGCCACCTAGCGGCAGTTTGACCTACTTCTGTGCCAACTTCGGCATAGCTATTACTACTTCAGTATGTTAATATCCTAGCGGTGTCGTTATAATATAATTTGGGATCAAACAGCCTACAAGCAAAAAGCATAAATAACAGACCTGCTTTTAAACACAGTTGTTTATTTACCTGTTAGATCTGTTTATCTGTTCTATTGTTGATCCGCACCGATGGATAACGAGATATTAGCGTTGAGGAAGCGTATAATTCAAGTTCGTAAAGCTATACAGCAAAAATATGATCATCTTAAGAAGAAGAAATCGATACGGATTCATGGTAATAAACAAGGACGCTGAAGTACAAAACGGTCGTTTTAGGAAAGGCTTCGATCAGTGTATAATGCCCTAGCGGTGTCGTTATAATATAATTTGGAATCAAACAGCCTACAAGCAAACATCATAAATAACAGACCTGTTTTAAACAGAGCTGTTTATTTACCTGTTAGACCTGGTTTATCTGTTCTATTGTTGATCTGCACCGATGAATAACAAGAGATTAGCGTTGACAAAACGTATAATTCAAGTTCATAAAGCTATACAGCAAAAATATGATCATCTCAAGAAGAAGAAATCGATACGGATTCATGGTAATAAATAAGGACGCTGAAGAACAAAACGGTCGTTTTAGCAAAGGCTTCGATCAGTACGTAATACCCTAGCGGTGTCGTTATAGTATAATTTGGAATCAAACAGCCTACAAGCAAACAGCATAAATAACAGAGTTGTTTATTTACCTGTTAGATCTGTTTATCTGTTCTATTGTTGATCCGCACCAGTAGTATAGCTATGCCGATCCTGGCTCACTTTTGTCACTAGATTTGGAGAAAGTCACCAGAAAAGTTACTAGATTTCAAGGTCGGTAACATTGCCTATTTCAAGGGGTAGCAACCCTGCTAAGTCAAGGTCACGTGTTAGGAAATGGTTGTACTCCTGCCTCTTCAAGGCCACGTGTTAGGTGTGTAACCCCGCCTCTTCAAGGTCATGCTTGCACGAGTCCTTCAAGGTCAGTAACTGGAAGTCACTAGAAAAGTTACTTGATTGTTGATTGTCCACGTCAATTTTAGGTTATCCCACACATTATATGCATCTATTCCTGAAGGTCATTGCCCTCGGTCTCAAGCAAGTCTATACATGTTTCAAGGCAAGCAACGCCACGCCCCCCAGTGCCCTCAATTGTTTCCCCAAAACAGGTGGCCGTTCCCCAAAACAGGTAGCCGTTTCCTAAAAACAGGTAGCCGTTTCCTAAAAACAGGTAGCCGTTTCCTAAAACAGGGGGTCCGTTTCCCAAAACAGATAGCTGTTTCGCAACCGTTTCCCCCATACGAGAGAACAAAAGCGATTCATTGTTCAGGTCGAAAATAGATTGTTAAATACACTTCTGTTCTAGGAAATCAAGAACAGAGACGATGCATTGTTCAAGCCGACGGTTCAAAGTCTATGCTTACAATTTTCAAGGTAAAAGAACAAAGGCGATTCATTGTTCCGTTATAATTTCTAAAAATAGATTGTTATCTACACTTCGATTCTGAGAAGTCAAGAACAAAGGGGGCCCATTGTTCAAAGTCTATGCTTACAATTTTCAAGGCCACATGAGAGAACAAAGACGATCTATTATTCAGGTCGAGTTATAAAAATAGATTGTTATCTACATCTCAATTCTAGAAAATCAAGAACAAAGACGATCCATTGTTCTAACCAACGCTTCAAAGTCTATGTTTATCATATTCAAGGCCACATGAGAGAACAAAGACGATTCATTGTTTTGGGCTGAGTCATAGCTTCTGAAATTCCAGGAAATCAAGAACAAAGGGGGTCCATTGTTCAAGCCGACGCTTCAAAGTCTATGCTTACAATTTTCAAAGTCACACGAGAGAACAAAAGCGATTCATTGTTCTGGTCGAGTTACAAAAAAAATAGATTGTTATCTAACTACACTTCTATTCTAAGAAATCAACTTTCAAGAACAAAGGTGATCCATTATTCTAGCCAACGCTTCAAAGTCTATCCTTGCAAATTTCAAGGTCACACCTCTGAGAAAAGAACAAAGGCGATCCATTGTTCGTCATAATTTTTAAAGATAGATTATTATCCAGCTACCCCCCACCTCAATTCTAGGAAATCAAGAACAAAGGAGATCCATTGTTCAAGCAGATGCTTCAAGGATATATAAGTCACAGTGAGATCAGTCGGTTAGTAAGTTGTTAAACATGGAATTAGCAGGGTTAAACCAAAGCACCTATTGCAAACTCTATAAAAATGCATGTGACCTAGAGATATCGAAAAAATATAAAGTTATTAATGTCACAGTAATCAATACGAAGTATGGTGAACGTATAGTGTTAGAAACAGAGGAGTTTAAATGTGTTTTACCTCAGCGCTTTTACGAGTATTTCAAAGAAGAAGAAAATTGAATTGAGGAATTTAAAACGATGCTAAACACAAAGGATGTGTTCATGAGTAGTCTGGGTGCAGTCGGAAAAACGATAAACATAACATTTAGTGCATCCAACCATACGTAAACATGCTCATTTCGAAATTAGTGTTTAGTTGTAGTGAAGTTGTGGAAAAGTCATGCAAGCAGCAATAAAATCACTCCTGGAACGATGTTTACTGCCGGATACTTCATACCTGTTGTAGTAATAATATGATGATAAAAAAATAAAGTGTTGTGAATATGGTGTTCTTTTTCAAGAGACATAGATATCACCAGCTACCATTTGTCAAGGTCACGTCATATTACAATTCAGAGAAATAATTTTCAAGGTCCCAATCCCATCCGATCTTATCCAACCTCCGTGAAAACAGCAGAAAATCATAGCCTCTAAAAACGCCGAGTTTAGCCGAATGGCCATGGGCGTCAGTCATTACATAAAAGGGTATCACATTATTTTCGCATTTAAAAATGAAAAGCTTCTAGGAGCTTTACCAGCCATAAATCTATAAAAGTACTGATACTAAGCAGATAAGCCTTATTGACATACAATGGGATTGACGGGGTGTAATAAACCCTGTAAAACTTGAAAAAATCATAGCAAAGGAGTGCACTAGAAGAGCATAATCATCCTTACACAATAAATTACTTATCCCAAGGAGATACACCCACAAAAGTCTTATCGACTTGCAATGGGATTCACGGGGTGTAATCCACCCCGAAAGACTGGAAAAAATCATAGCAAAGAAGTGCACAAGAAGAGCATAATCATACTCACACAATAAATTACTTATGCCAAGGAGATACACCCACAAAAACCTTATCGACTTGCAATGGGATTCACGGGGTGTAATCCACCCCAAAAACTTGAAAAAATCATAGCAAAGAAGTGCACAAGAAGAGCATAATCATACTCACACAATAAATTACTTATCCCATGGAGATACACCCACAAACGTCTTATCGACTTGCAATGGGATTCACGGGGTGTAGTCCACCCCGAAAGACTGGAAAAAATCATGGCAAAGAAGTGCACAAGAAGAGCATAATCATACTTACACAATAAATTACTTATGCCAAGGAGATACACCCACAAAAACCTTATCGACTTGCAATGGGATTCACGGGGTGTAATCCACCCCGAAAGACTGGAAAAAATCATGGCAAAGAAGTGCACAAGAAGAGCATAATCATACTTACACAATAAATCACTCATCCAAAGCAGATACACCCAATACATTGACTTGCATTGGGATACACTGAGTGTAAGTAATCGCGTAAATCATTACTAATGGAGTTTGTCTTCTAGAGTAGCAAAAACTGTAGTTACGCCTAAGGTACTCAAAAATCTGGTGACATTTCCTAAAGCGAATTATCGTTTAATATGAAAGTCTGTCCAAAGAGTTAAATGTTTGTTGCATAAAGGAAAGTCCTTTTATCATTTTACAAAGTCATTTAGAAATCACTATGCATATGAAATATGAAATATTTTTCAAGAAAAACGCAGTATATGATAATTACTAACAAACATTATGTTATAAGCCCAGGAGTCATTACATGATGGTAAGTTATATAGTTCAAAATCGAGATGTGCCGTGAGTGATCTACCCCCTCTTCTTGCGTCACAATAATAACTAAACCGGTCGGGTGGTGGTTACTTATAGCCCTCTTGTTTTTGAACACTATGAATGTAAAGCCATACTGGTGGGCTTATAAAAAAATTGTTGATAATCATTTACTATGCATATGACTAATTTCAATGGTGTATAATGTGTTTGAGGATGTTTGTACCTAATAGACAAGAAGAAAATAGGTTTTGACATCTTATAATTAAAAAAAGGCATAATGGTACATCTTGATTTTAATTTTATCTTTTGGTATGTCTAGGGTTTTTGCTGTGTTTTTTCCTAGACCTTGAAGTAAATACTTTACCAATTGGTTGTTGAATTTCCATAGCATTATGATTCAACATAATTACTTGAAATTAAAATTAGAATCATAAATTACATAAATGTTATTCATTGTGCTCTTCATTGTTAATAACACTTGCAATTATTTATTAAGCTAGATTTAACTGAATTATTTTAATTGATGTTTTGTTTGGATGTGTAAATGCTTCTATCAATTTTAAATTGAAGTTTATTTACAACTTCACACTTACATCACAATTTCAACCGAATCTCGTTAAGTTCGTTTTTGTGGTTGGCAAATTTTATTGTTAGCCTTCGACGTCAGAAGGTGTTCTCGTTTGTTAACCTCAAGACTGTTTAACAATATTTAATTTTTAATGATTTAGTTATTCTTTACTAAAATGGCAATTTATAGTTGGCTTATACGTTTTCCAAAATGTTATATTAATAGCAGGCTTATGATAACGTTTAAATTTTTCAAATTTGACAAAAATTGTTTACATCTTTAACAATTTTTAATATTGCTACTGACGAAGATAACTGTAAGTGTTATGGAAACGTTTAGATTGATTGTATAACCTTAACTTACAAATACACACCATAAAAAAACCCAAAAAGATAAATATTTATTATGAGTAATTATGGTGAACGTTTACATTTTCATAAATAGTTAGTTCTCACCCATATTGTCGTATGTTTATACTTTCCCTCATCAATTGGTATATAAAGGAAGTGTTTGGGCATGTTTATCCGCAAATAATGACTTCATATATGATAAAATGTCGTTCTTTCCATCCGGGCTATGGTTTTGGTCGTTTTTTCAACGAAATTGGTAAATAGGATTTTTAGATACCTATAATCACAAACAGGCCAACGTTGCAAAACAGAACCTTTAGCTTTCTTATCCAAGCAACACATTTTTTGGCATCTTTATCCTCCAATGAGCAAATGTCTAAAACCAAAAAAGCTCATTCTTAGCCACCCAGAAAATGTTTCATGCCGTTTTTTTTATCGAAATTCGTAAGTACATAATGTCTTTAAATAACTCCAGCTTTAAATGACGTCCAACACTGTAAAGCCATGAAAGTTCATTCTTGTCTATAGCCTATAGATTCAACAAAAGCCCTAAAGCCATATAATTTCGTTCATGCCCAGCAAATCAACACATTTTTCCGTGTTCTCAGAAAAATTAAAACAATGGGCTTGTTCGTTTTCCCAACGGACTTAGTGAATAAATTATCTTTTTTGGCATCTTTTGTCCCAAATGATTACATATATCTTAAGTGTGTAATTAAATATAAAATAAATATAAAACCTTTTGGACATGATTGATATCTCGACGATATCTAATCTAAACTGCGTTCATTTTAAAACTTACCACCTCCTGTAATTCCAAAACACCAAAACATTCAACAATCGCCGGGACACGTCAATTTAACTTTTTCAAATCTCAGCCAATTTGCAAAAGACTGGTGTGTTGATAATGGAAGGGGCTTTCAAATGATGTATAACAAGTGGGGTAGCTGCATGTGAGATTTTAAAATTGTGGTTGCTAGGGGTTACAGGTTTGAGCATACCAAAGACCCCTTGACTGCCAAAAATGTTCCCCCTTAAAACAAAATTACCGTGTTCCGGCGACTATTAAATGTTGTTTTTGAATTACAGGGGGTGGTAAGTTTTGAAATGAACACGGTATATACGAGTACGGCATGCGTGATAAGCTACGCCAGACACATATTTTAAAGTTGGTACCTATGTCCGTGAAACAAAATCTGATTAGTAGTGGTTAATACTTTATTTTACGTAAGTGTATAAAAATAAAGGTCTCATTCCATGACAATTACTTAGTTATAGTCAACAGTGAAACGGAAAGTTTTTAAGAAAACTTGATAGGTATCGAAATGCTCGATATTATTTCCCGAACTAATAGTATAAATTATCAAATTGATTAGTAATTGATTTGAATGTATTTATTTGAAAAGATCGAAAACTCCGAAGACCTTACAGTATTTATTTTGAGAAGCAAATCAATAAGGCAATGATTCTCCAATGGGTTAAGTGAATACCTCACTAATTTAATAAAGAAATACCTGCGAAAATCTTTCATTCTTAGAAGTTATGATCTGCTTTTAACAAGTAAAGTTATAATTATATGATTAAAAGTTATTATGATTAGCAAGTTTCCGTAAAATACGTGATTTATTTGCTGCTTGTTATGTATATAGGGTAATCACTATTAAGTCATTAATATATAACAAAACTGTATGCAAATATGTGAAGACATTAAATGTGACTTAATTTTTTCGCTTCTTTTAAACATGCAAACTAATCTTCAAAATTTCGATATACAGGTTGTTGTTTTAAAGTAAATCACATTTGATCATTTTTTTTTAGCCGAACCTGCATTTAAATGTTTATTTATACACTATTAGGCCACATATTGGATAAATAATATATGTAGTAAATAGGTTATTAACAATTAGGGAATTGAGCAAAACCTGTATCTTGGTTTATAAATAATCTGAAACCCATTAAATATAGGTTATTTAGAACCACCACGGTATCCCAGAATCTCTGGTATCCCATATCTACCAACCCCTTACGAATGCGCTTTTCAAAATTGCGTGAAATTGACAGTGAACTGGGCTTAAAATTCTGTAATGAAATCTCTGATGTTTCCTTATTTATAAGGAAAAACGTTTCTAAAACTACAAAAGTCTTCCTATTTTACGGTGCTTTATATTTGGTTGAAACGTAATATGTATAGACAAAAAACCGCAAAACTATTTTACTCTGAAATTTGTAACAAAACATTAATTGTTTTTAACAGTACGTATGCAACGTGTGCATTATTTATCTAAGAATACAACATTCACAAAATATATATTACATAAGTTCATCAAGCGTTAGATATAATTATTCATTGTGTCGTTATTAATTGAAATTACACTTAACAGTGCAATATTATACGTTGCTGTACGGGCCATATCGAAGCACATAAAAACTGTATCAGCAGCTGTCTGTGTATCACATTGCTAGCTTTTGATTTTTGCATAAAGCAAAGGAAGTCATCCGAGATTACGAATTTAGTAATGTAATACGATTATTATGATTTAATTTTTCCATATCGTATGGACACTGGCAAGGTATATTTTATTTTGTCTTGCAGTATTTCGGTTTGTATGTTTTAGTATTTGTATAAACAGTTGCTTGGAGTTTTCTTGTGTTGTGCTTGTGTTTCCAATAAATGTTTTATTAGTTTTACAAAAATGTCTACAATAGCAGGTATCACTGAAAAAATTATTTCGTTCCTTAAAATTAATTACCCCACATATTCGCTAGAGGATTTGCAAACACTGCGCAAAAATGATCCAATTATTACTAATGTGTGTGATTGTTTGAGTAATAGACGCTTAAAACTTTATCCAAGTAGGGTATGCCAAATAATTCAGAGAGATAAATGTTTCAAACATAAATTTACTGAGCAAAAATCTGCAAACTTTAATGAAAGTGGAATATTAAATTTTGTGAAAGGCAACAGCCATCGCGGTTTAAATTATCGAAAATGCACATCCACCTACGGAAGATTATGTACTTTTTTGAAAATTAAAAATCATTTAAAAAACAGATTTAAACTGTACAAAATTTGGAACAATAAAATTAGTCTGATGAGTGGCTCAAATGAACACGTCGATAGAGATACAGTATACGAAAAACTAAATACTACAGATTATTTATTTTCTATGGACATATGTGGAAAAATTTGCATGGAAGACTCGTGTATACTATCTAAAAATGATTTTGAAGAAAGTTCAGCAATTGATACAAAGGTTTCTATGAGAAATTCTCGCAGTGTAATAACATCCGATAAGTCTTTAAGTATTTCCCCGCCCATACACACATCTTCTCCACATGCTCCTGGGAAGTCTTTTGATGGAATAATTCCTAAAAGTCTTTTACATTTATCATCTGATGATTCATTAGGCATTATTATACCGAAGAATTCGGAAAATGTAAACAGCAACCTTGCTGTATTCAAATACAAACAGTGTAATATCTTAGAGGGCACATTTGACATTTCTTCTAATGCTTGGAATGATATTTTTAAGGAAAATAAACTGTACACTAAGTTTTATTCTTATTTTATTAAAAATAGAATTAAAAGATTTATAAATTCAATATGTTCCATAGTTATTAAAGACAAAAAATATTTACAAAATATATGCCAAATGCATTCACACAAATTGTAAAAAGTTTATTATAATTTTGAACAACCAGAGGGTATACTTGTACAGTCCTTCAGTGGATTATAATCATGAAAATTATTTAACGTCGTATGTTACAGGAGTAGAACGAATCGCAGTAAAGAAGAAACTCAAACACCTAAAACCATTGCAGTACAAGAAAAATGTACTAAAGCAGTTAGGTGAATCTAGTGCAATAGGCTATACACTCAAAACAAAAAAATTGGGTAAAATAAAATCAGACTCTGCGATAAGAAAGATCAGATCAGAATCTCTTGCGGACAGGGATCTGGATAAAGATGCAAGACTCGATCTTATAAAATTGCAACGTATATATCCTGATTACATTAGAGAAGTGTGTTTTCCATTTAATATTAAATTATATAGCGATAAGCAGTTAGATATCCTACAAAAACAAAGTTTAGCAGGAAAGCTGCCTTACATATATTTTGATGCTACTGGGGGGATAATTAAACACCCAGATAAAAGTTAGAAGAAAAGAGTGTTATTTTATACCGCAATAGTGAGTGATTGTAATACCCAGAGAATGGTGCCAGTTTTTAGTATGTTATCCTCAGTACATGACTCTAATACCATATTCAAGCTATGTAACGATTATAAATTTTATTGTGAACAAAATCAAAAATGGCCTTTATTTCAGGGTGTAGTCAGTGACTTTAGCTTTGCAAATCTTCATGCATTTTCCAAAACTTTTAATAATATGACGTTGCTAGAGTATATAAACACATGTATGGACATTATTAACCAAATAGTAAAAACACGTGATAAGTTTGTTACTATTCATTTGTGTTGTGCGCATTTCCTAAAAATGACATGTGCCGATATTAACCAACACTGTACAGATGAAAAACAGAAACATATACTAATAGACCTTATTGCATGCGCTATTTTGATTAAAGAATTAAGTGATTTAGACTTTTGGGTTACACATATGACTATATTATTAAGTGCTACATATTTTAATGCAAGTGTTATTTCTTCTTTAAAAAAACTTCAGAACCTTTGCGAGAAAACCGTTGGTTCTTTAAACAACAATGATAAAGTAGATTTTGAAAAAGTTAACATAAGTGACTGGTCATGCGACAATTTCTTTACTTCTGTTCCTTTGGCTTTAGATTTACTAAAAACATATAGAACTACTCTAGTTGGCACTCTAAGAAAAAACAAACGTGAAATTCCTCCTCGCAACTAAAGACAGAAAATCACCCAGCAATATGTTTGGTTTCGGTGAGAAATGTCTGCTTGTCTCCCATGTGCCAAAAAAGAACAAAAACGTATTACTGTTATCAACAATGCACAATGAAGACATTATAGACCCCAAATCCGGTAGTGCCCAAAAACCAGAAGTTATTACATTCTACAATAAAACTAAGTCAGGTGTAGATGTTGTCGACAAATTGAAATCTTTGTATTCAGTATCAAGAGTTAGTTGTAGGTGGCCGCTTACAATTTTTTTTAGTCTCATGAATATTGCAGGAATAAATTGTCACATAATTTATTTTGAAAATACTAATTTCAAGATTCCAAGGCGTAAATTTTTGAGAACCTTGGCTTCAGAACTAATTAGGCCACATCAACTATGCCGGGCAAATATAAAAACGCTACCAGTGTTGCTAAGGATGCAAATCAAAGACTAATTGGGCCTTCAAGAAGAACCAGAAGTTTCGGAAGAGACTAGAGAATCCAACAGAAAATGTGCTTACTGTCCAAGGAGAAAAAACCGAAAAACACAGACAAAGTGTAACAGAAAGGATTGCGGTGCATTCATTTGTAAGGAACATACAAAACCCATATGTATTCGTTGTTGGCAAAAAGAGGATTCAGAATAAGTTTTAGCAAATTTTTGTTGATGTGATTTTTTTATAATGTATGTTTAATTTATCTTCATAATTAAATAGTTAATAATAATGAAGATTCTTTCAAACTTAAATCAAGTATAAATACTTTACGTGTAGGTGAGCAAATCGCTCACATGCGTGTAATGGCGTTACAAATAAAGGCGCGTGTAACGGCAGGTTAAAGAACACATAACTCAATCCGACAACTATAACTGTGGATTATATATAATTTACTACTTTAAAAATATAGTAAACGGCAAAAGCCTATTAATAAGGAAAAATATGAATGACTTCAGGACCGAGCTTAAATACTTTATATTACAACGTTCATCCGATGTACATTACAAATGCATTTATTGCAACAATGATTATAACGAATGTTCATTTAAATGCAATGGGTGCCAAAGGTACTCGCGCTCAAACTGCGTACTCGCGCTCAAACTGCGTACTCACTGCTAAAGAACTAGAGATCCACATTAATCCTAAATCTAAATATCAATGCAATCTTTGTGAACTATGCGGTAGATACTGAAACACAGGAACTGCTTAAGAAAATTTACTCTTCGAGATGAATATAACTATAATATGTTTTGGTTACTATTTGTATTTTTGTGTTTCAGTATCCCGTATAGCAATGTATGAAATATTGTTAAATATTATGGACGTATGTAATGTATATATCATATATGTAACTATTACATAACTAACGGATATATAAGACACTCAATAAAGTTGTGTTCATATCGTTTCCCTTTACTTGCCTTAAAAATATTGCGTTGGGGTTTAAAAAAACAAGAACATAATTAGCCACAAGGTTTGGCTTTTATACTCTTACACAACTTACTGACTTTTAAATATGTACAGTCACGGTCATAAGTAATGTCTTTGAATGGACAAGGGATGCAGTCAACAACGTATTTCGTAATATGTAAATGTACCGTGCCAAGGCAAACTGGAAAGACATATTTCTATTGTGGTTGCTCACACGTATGACACATTACTTATGACCGTGATCGTACATATACATACTGTAAGTACTACTGCCTATCAGTTTTCTTTTTGGCTGATGTAGGTACTAATTTCAAATATTGTCGCCCAGCGTGCCTAATGTGAGCTAAAAATGTTATATCATTGATGCCCCTAAAGAAAAAATTAAGTTGTCAAATAGATTCAGCGTAAAGATAAGCCTGCAGTAGAGCTGAATTACAACTACGGAATATAATTTTCCTTTATTTTAATGGCGATTAACGAACTATTAAATAGGTTACACATTATTACACCCCGTGAATCCCATTGCAAGTCAACAAGTTTTTTGTGGGTGTATCTCCTTGGCATAAGTAATTTATTGTGTAAGTATGAATATGCTCTTCTTGTGCACTTCTTTGCCATGATTTTTTCCAGTCTTTCGGGGTGGATTACACCCCGTGAATCCCAATGCAAGTCGATAAGGTTTTTGTGGGTGTATCTCCTTGACATAAGTAATTTATTGTGTGAGTATGATTATGCTCTTCTTGTGCACTTCTTTGCCATGATTTTTTCCAGTCTTTCGGGGTGGATTACACCCCGTGAATCCCATTGCAAGTCGATAAGATTTTTGTGGGTGTATCTCCATGGTATAAGTAATGTATTGTGTGAGTATGATTATGCTCTTCTTGTGCACTTCTTTGCTATGATTTTTTCCAGTCTTTCGGGGTGGATTACACCCCGTGAATCCCATTGCAAGTCGATAAGACTTTTGTAGGTGTATCTCCTTGGCATAAGTAATTTATTGTGTAAGTATGATTATGCTCTTCTTGTGCACTTCTTTGCTAAGATTTTTTTCAAGTTTTTCGGGGTGGATTACACCCCGTGAATCCCAATGCAAGTCGATAAGGTTTTTGTGGGTGTATCTCCTTGGCATAAGTAATTTATTGTGTAAGTATGATTATGCTCTTCTTGTGCACTTCTTTGCCATGATTTTTTCCAGTCTTTCGGGGTGGATTACACCCCGTGAATCCCAATGCAAGTCGATAAGGTTTTTGTGGGTGTATCTCCTTGGCATAAGTAATTTATTGTGTAAGTATGATTATGCTCTTCTTGTGCACTTCTTTGCCATGATTTTTTCCAGTCTTTCGGGGTGGATTACACCCCGTGAATCCCATTGCAAGTCGATAAGACTTTTGTGGGTGTATCTCCATGGGATAAGTAATTTATTGTGTGAGTATGATTATGCTCTTCTTGTGCACTTCTTTGCTATGATTTTTTCAAGTTTTTGGGGTGGATTACACCCCGTGAATCCCATTGCAAGTCGATAAGGTTTTTGTGGGTGTATCTCCTTGGCATAAGTAATTTATTGTGTGAGTATGATTATGCTCTTCTTGTGCACTTCTTTGCTATGATTTTTTCCAGTCTTTCGAGGTGGATTACACCCCGTGAATCCCATTGCAAGTCGATAAGACTTTTGTGGGTCTATCTCCATGGGATAAGTAATTTATTGTGTGAGTATGATTATGCTCTTCTTGTGCACGTCTTTGCTATGATTTTTCAAGTTTTTGGGGTGGATTACACCCGTGAATCCCATTGCAAGTCGATAAGGTTTTGTGGGTGTATCTCCTTGGCATAAGTAATTTATTGTGTGAGTATGATTATGCTCTTCTTGTGCACTTCTTTGCTATGATTTTTTCCAGTCTTTCGAGGTGGATTACACCCCGTGAATCCCATTGCAAGTCGATAAGACTTTTGTGGGTGTATCTCCTAGGGATAAGTAATTTATTGTGTAAGGATGATTATGACTTCTAGTGCACTCCTTTGCTATGATTTTTTTCAAGTTTTACAGGGTTTATTACACCCCGTCAATCCCATTGTATGTCAATAAGGCTTATCTGCTTAGTATCAGTACTTTTATAGATTTATGGCTGGTAAAGCTCCTAGAAGCTTTTCATTTTTAAATGCGAAAATAATGTGATACCCTTTTATGTAATGACAGACGCCCATGGCCATTCGGCTAAACTCGGCGTTTTTAGAGGCTATGATTTTCTGCTGTTTTCACGGAGGTTCTTATCCATATTTTAACCCCGAATGCAACTGATGCATCTATATAAGGAGAGTGCATGAATAATTTTACGGTAAACCTAAAGTGCCGTGAAGAGCAATTAGATATTAGTTAAAGTTATAAATAGATGTATGACACTTGCATAAAATGGAAACTTAAGCGTCGAATTGTGCAGTTTAATTAAACTACACATGCGTTCTTGTGCATTTAAAATTCTGAAACTGTGCATATGTTTTTCGAGTACTCATAAGTAGTTACGGGGTCACGCCACAGAGACGATGATTGTAATAGTTGATGTACAGGGATTCAAAGCGGCAAAACATGTATTTACACCCCAAGAGCTAGCAATAAACAATGGAAATCAAGCTGCTCATTTTGTGTTCAAACCACCATTTCCTTGGCACCTCTTAGATGTAGAATTTCAACGACAAGCCGTCTGGTTAATCAATAATCATCACTGCATCAAATGGGAATCTGGATATACCTCTACACATCTCTTTCCACATATACTTCGTGAACTAATATCGGTAACAGATGATGTGTACGTTAAAGGGCGAGAAAAAGCCGATTACATTCGAAAAACATTGAGACAGTCAGTTATAGAAATTGAAGAACAACCAGCTTTACCTAAAATGAAAACAACTTGTTTCTTTCATACACAAACTACCTGTAATTGTGCTTTGACGAATGTACACTTTTTATACAATAACTATGTAAGACAAAAAGGTACATTTAGAAACACTAAACCTTCCCCACAATGTATATATATATATATATATATATATATATATATATATATATATATATATATTGAAATTTAATGTAACAACAGAAAGGTGACTAGTTTCGACACACAGTGTCATCTTCAGACCTTAAACTAATAATACAATTAACATCAAATATGGGAAAACAATTAACCCAACTTACAGATATCCAGTAAAAAATATCAGGTTTAAGCAAGACCTAAATTATGTGTTGAAGTACATAACCAGGAAAAAAGGAAAACAAGGATTCTCCTTAATCAGATAATTCTATCAAATGGCAGTTTCAATTATGATGTTACAATAATGTTTTTACCATACAAGTTGACAAACAAATTAAATGAATACAAAAAATTGTTTTTGAGTCCTAGAAGAGGCATTCGTGTGACAATTTCGATCCTGAAGACTTTGAAATCTTACACATTTGCAATAAAGGTAACAAAGTAAATTTCCTGGAAATGTTAGAAATTCATAAACAATTTGAAGATCACCCTCAACAGTGTCTTAATGAAGCCCTCAATTTTAAATCATATATTTTCTTAAATTAACTTAGGTTAGTTATTTTTATTTTTACGGTTGGCATCAGTCTTTTTCTTTTGTATCTAACTTCCTTTATTGGCTGTCACCTGTTGATAGCAGCCGTCCATAATGAATGTCTTAAATTTAAAACGTTTTAAAACTTTTCTTTCAATTATTGAATTATAAATTACAATTTTTTTCCCGTAAGTAACACAGTTCATATATACTTATATATTAGTTAATATTGGTTTTTTAGCACAATGTAATTTTATGGTTATTATTAATTTGAAGCAAGACCACATGGTTGCCCGATGCTAACCGCCATTTAGTCTTAAATTTTAATTGTAAAAAGCTAAAAGAATTTAGCTGTACATATTCATGATGAGACTGATAAACCGGTAATTATATCGTTTCAAAATAATGACATAAATTTAGCGTACAAAGGTCAACCCAGTTTTAGTAGTATTTTTTTTAAATGAAGGAATATAGCAAGTTACCTTATTTGTTTCAAAGGTAGATGCTGTGCTCTTATAAAATTCTAGTAGGCAAATGTGTTATTATTAGTTACGTATTTTTACAAAATGCAAAAAACAATTGTGTAATAATTTACTAATAGTTATTTACAGTCATCTAAGTTGTTTAAATATGTAAAACAGCAAAAAACATGAGCATTTTAGTTTTCTAAATATAGCTGAAATATTTTTTATGTTATTAGTAAAGAGCGTATGTAAATTTCATGATATATCAATTACTTTTGTAATAACCACACCAGTTCATTATCCGCTATATCCGGTTTAGGTATACTTGAACAGCAAAGAGAGATGACCTTTCAATTAAAGTGATATTACAGTGGTACAGGTAGTTTAATATATATATATATATATATATATATATATATATATATATATATATATATATATATACACAGGGTGTTTGGTACATCGATGCAAATATTCAAAGGGGTGATATAATACGTGATTTTGAGTCGATTTAAGCAAACATACCTATATACCAAGTGTTGCCGTTTTTGAGATAATGCCACATTTAATATTTCTTGATTTTACCGTGCTTTTCTGCAAATATCGAAGTGTACAAGAGTAACAAGCCGTCTTATCGCAAACTTATACTAAGTTTTTTTATTCCTTATGAAGTGATTGTTCATATTCTTTTGTCAGAAAAGCCTAAAATGTCCTTGGTTCTTGCCTAGAACTTCTTAAACATGAAAGTTTTAATTTGTAAAAAAGCAATCACTAAAATTCAAACGTGGATTTAGTTTAAAATCTTTCGTTAATTTTTTCCAATTTCAGTAAAACTTCCTTGGGCAATGGTCTTTAAGCTAGCATGAATAGATTTACAAAAAAAAATTACAAATTGGAAAAATTGAATTTAATTACCAAAGTACCCCCTAGGCGCATTCACCAAAACATAAAATAGCCCTTCGTTATTTAGTTTGGATAGTTTAAAAAAAGCAGATTTTTAGAAAATGTCCGATTTATTAAAACATTAATAGTACTATTATTGGTGTTCAAAATGAGATCCACCGTTTCGAATACAATTTCGAGCTCGTTTTAGTACTGCACGAGGCAAACATCATTTTGAACCACAATTCTATCCCTTACTTTTAGTGGTACGATATCCAAAATTTTGATAATGCATATCGCTGTGTACGGGAACATGGAAATTTGTCTCATCGTGAACCTGGAATTAATAATTCCAGTACGCGGTCCATGTTGATGAGCAAATTTTGGAAGTTTTTAATGCTGATCCCACCAGGAGTATCAAAGAGGTAGCGCAGCAACTAAACTTGTTTGTTTGGAAAGTTTGGACCGTTCTTAAAAATGCGAACCAACATCCTTTCCATTACACATCAGTACAGGCTTTAGCAGACAGAGATCCTCTACAGAGGTTGAATTTTTGTCGATTTCTTTTAAACGCAGACATCAAAGATGAATTTTTTTTGAAAAGTATACTGTGGACAGACGAATACAATTTACCGAGGAGGGAATTACTAATTTCCATAATTTGAATTTCTGGGCAAACAGTCCCACATGAAAAACCAGCACGTTTTCAGTATAAATTTAGTGTGAACGTTTGGGCAGGATTTTGGCAAAACATTAGTTGGACCTTTCTTTTACCGAACACTTTAAATGGTCAGAATTATTTGCAGTTTTAAGATATAATCTTATCGATATTTTGGATGACGTACCACTAAATGTAAGGGATAGAATTGTGTTTCAAAGCGATGGATGCCCGCGCGCGATACCGTAGCAGTAAGGAATTTTTGGAACAGAATTTCCTAATCGTTGGATAGCAAGAAATGGTCCAATATTATGGCCACCTAGGTCACCTGACCTAACCCCGTTGATTATTATGTTTGGGGAAGAGCAAAACAATTAGTTTACAAAGTCGAAATTTTAATCGGGGCACTTAATCGAAAGAATAAACGACACTTTCATTCAAATGAAAGAGAGATTAATTTAAGTATTACAATGAGGGAAATAAGAAAACGGGCTCGAAATTGTATTCGATACGGTGGATCTCATTTTGAACACCAATAATAGTACTATTAATGTTTTAATAAATCGGACATTTTCTAAAATCTGCTTTTTTAAACTATGTAAACTAAATAATGAAGGGCTATTTTACGTTTTGGCGAATGCGCCTAGGGTACTTTGTAATTAAATTCAATTTTCCAATTTGTAAAAATTTTTTTGTAAATCTATTCATGCTATCTTAAAAACCATTGCCCAAGGAAGTTTTACTGAAATTGGAAAAAAAATTAACGAAAAATTTTAGACTAAATTCACGTTTGAATTTTAGTGATTGTTTTTTTACAAATTAAAACTTTCATGTTTAAGAAGTTCTAGGCAAGAACCAAAGACATTTTAGGCTTTTCTGATAAAATAATATGAACAATCACTTAATAAGGAATAAAGAAACTTAGTATAAGTTTGCGATAAGACGGCTTGTTACTCTTGTACAGAAATATTAAAAGTGGCATTATCTCAAAAACGGTAACACTTGGTAGATAGGTATGTTTGCTTAAATCGACTCAAAATCACATATTCTATCACCCCTTTAAATATTTGCATCGATGTACCAAACACCCTGTATATATATAATATATATATATATATATATATATATATATATATATATATATATATATAACTATATATGCAACTTATTGCATTCTAATGACTTTTGTTTTTTTTCAGTAAAAAAGCTAAATACATTGACGTGTATAGATTTAAGGTAAAAAATCATAATAGTGTGTTTAAGGCTATATATATAATATATATATATATATATATATATATATATATATATATATATATATATTATATACTATATATATATATATATATATATTATTCATTTAAGTAAACACGCAATGCAGCCAGTAAGTTGAAATTTGCTGTCAAACAAAATAAAAAGATCATTTTATTTCTTCACTAATTTAGTACATAGGTAGAAGTTATAAGACAAAATGTTGGTATAAAGAAAAATAAATAACTTAAAAGATTCCAATACTATTGTTTAATAGTAGTACACCGACACCTTCCGCCATCTTGGATTTTGACATCACAAGCCCGCCCACGTGGGGGACTGGATTTTCCACCCTTATTTTTACCCGCTTACGTGTGAGACCGGATTTTCAACCCTTATTTTTATATACCCTCATGTGAGAGCGCATTTTCCACCCTTATTTTCGCACATCCACGTGTGAGACCGGATTTCCTTTTTCTCATTTCCCTATTTCCCTTAGTTTTTATATATCCTCGTGTGAGACCGTATTTTCACCCTTAGTATTAGACTTTACGTATAGTTTACCTACGTTTTGGGATGACTGTTATGTTTCAACCCTATATTTATTATTCGCTTAGCGTTGGTTGAGACCGTTTGTTTCAAAACCTTATGGTTGTATTTAAGGTACCTTTTGACGTATAGGACTTTTTTCAGTCGCTTTAAACTGATTTTTCAAGCTTGGCTTAATTTAGCTGGTTGTCTGTAGAGCTAGATAAGTCTTAGGTTTGGTTGCTGAAAGGTTAAGGATTTTCAGTTGATACCAGGTTTGATTAAACAGTTGTATTTAAGGCTTAGAAATATTTTTATCTTATAGATCATTTTTCTTGAATTTTTCATACGTTACAGGCATTTATTAAATAGATCTTTTAACGACTTAATTTGACTTTTATCCTGGAAAGATTACTATAAAAATGTACATGTATGTATTATGATTTATACCTTAAGTAATAAGAGACTTACGATATTTTCAACTTTAATACTAAGCGTTTTATATAACGAAATTTAAGCAGCTACTTTATCTTACACTGTGAGAAACGTATTGAGGCATTTGTTAATATGTGATTTTATAATTGAATTTACGAAACTTTTTCAAATATTGATATTAACAATTTAATTAATTTAAACAGAATGTAATCTGTATAGATAGCTTTTTATTTTAATTTGTAATAGGATTATTATAAAAGTATTGTATAATTAGGCTTTTTAAAATGATTCTTAAATTTCAATTGTATATTATAACCTTCTCAAGTAATTAAGACGACCTTCATTTGCATATCTTTATCAAACGACCTTTCAATAGGTAATAGAGTTATTAATATGAAGCGCAAGTAATTTATATGGTCAGCACGTGATTAAATCTTTACTACAATGGTGATATGACTATTGAAAGGTCGTTTGTTAAAAAGCATATATGTGAAGGTTGTTTAAACAACCTTGTAATATTCGCATACAGATGATATTTCAAAAATATTTGTATATACAGATTTTATATTACATTCTATATCTTTAGTATCACCTTGATATAAGGTATTTGCTATCAGTATAGATGGTCAATAGGTTTTTAATATTTTATTAGGGCTGTTTTTATAAGACAGAATATACCGCTGTATTTTTTCAGTTTAGTTAAAAGCTGCATAACCAATTTGAATTATTACAATGCTTTTAATTTGTTGATTTTCTTTAGTGGTAATTAAATACCCTGTTTAAAAAAGTAAAATGTACGATTTCGTAAACAAGGAATTCATATATGCCAATGTAGACTTATCTTGAAATGGCAATCCAAAAAGGTTTTAGACTTATAAAACATACCTTAAATTTTTATATTAGAGTGTTGCTATACGGGGTTTGAGATAACATTTTCTTCGATTCATTCAGGGTAGTTACATCGTAACAATATGTTAATCAATAAAAACATGTAACGCATGTGTCATTATGTATCTTTGTCGAACCACCTTCAATCAGAAAAAGGTATATAATTAAGTATATTACAACACCATCTTTTTAAAACACAACGAGGTTTTACAGCTTGACCATGCTATTACATAAGACTGATTTACATGCATGCAGATTCTATTTACTTTTTGAGATACAACATTCCAAAAGGTTTTTTAGGTTTTATAAAACAAGCCCTAAGTCGCATATTAGTGTTGCTGCAGAAAAAAGTTTGGATAATACAGTCTCAACACTTTCACAGCTTAGTATTTCGCCTTAACTTGTTAATAATTATATAAGGCATGCATCAACGTGCCGTATAACTGATTTTTATTAAACATATATTAGAGTTTGTTACAGAAGCCAGACTACAGGGGAAATTTACTCAAGAGCTGTACACCATGACGTGCGTGGATGCATTACATGTTATATCAGCCTTGTTTTTTTTAGAGCGAGGATTCGGGTACGAGTTTGTTAAAATCGGGTGCATATGGAGGCATCCACAGATATTTTTTTTTTTTGAAAAAACGGTAAACTTCTTCTTCTTCTTCTTCATGAATCATAACGTTGATGTCTATATGAAGCTGTAGCTGGAAGATAAAACATTGGAGACAAGAATGTGACGATACTTTACAATGATAATGATAAGGTGAATCCTTACGTGTGGAATGCATTTTCTGGTCATTAATTTCATATCGAGCAAATTTCAAGCAAACAGCCTTTTTTACTAATCGATAGTTTCGATAGTTGGAATGCAGTTTCTAGCTATTATTTATGGATTGGAAAATTTCTAAACTGAGACCGATTACATTAAAGTCTATCTGATTAGTTGCAGGGCGATTATAGGTGAAATGGTATGCGATTCTATTTGTTATCTAAGCATGAGGAATTTCAAAACGCGTGTTTTTTAGCAAGAATTACCAGGCTTTCTCTTCTCCACCATCGATAATTACTTTTTGGTGTATATTTATATACGAGCCGACTATTATATCTTACAGTGTTAAAAGTACCACAACCCAACACAGCCTATCAAAATGGAAAATTTCAGCAAAATTATCCAGCTCGATAGTGAGTACGAGCTCAACACCCTAGAGAAAATGAAGCAACTCCGAGATGTGATACGGGTACAGCTCGAGGTCCAGCAGAGGCGTTTTATGGAGGGCGACGTAGCTCTCGAGCTGCACGAAATGGGAGTGCATCGCTATTTAGGACGTGCAGGAAAGAGAAGAGTGCCAAACGAGCGTAGAATACCAGCTGGTTCTGCTGCAGCACCGAAGAGGGTGAAGAAGACAGTGCAGTCGACTGCGGCTGTTGCTGTCGATAGTGACAGCGGCGAGGAAGAGGTAGCAGATCGGAGTCAAACACCCCCACCCTCGACGTCGCGGTGCCTAACCTCGGGTGATAGTAGTAGCAGTAGGATGCTCATTAAACCCAAGCACCGGTCTGACGATCAGGTTGGTAGGAGGGTAGAAGAGGCGATAACGTACAGGCCTTCATCATCGCTATCGCCATCGCAACTACCACTATCATCACCTACAGAGACGGGAGAGGAAAGGAGGCCGTCGTCGATACTGGAAGCCCTCCTTAGAGCCCCACAAGGGCCTCTACCAACGCCGTATCAAAACATACGAGTACGGTGAGGATCTGGATGATATCCTAGCCCGACTGGTGTATATTAATTAAAATAAAAGAATTTTTACTGTTTATCTGTTTTATTCCTTATATCCAAATGGAAGAGTATCAAAATTTTCTATTCTACGTCGTTTAGAGTAACTTATCCTATACTGTTTTTTGATTCTGGCCTACTTAATACATTGTAACAACTATCCCTAACTATTTTTCTGTCATTATATACAAACAAAGAGTCTTTACTATTGCTAAGTACCATGTCTTTCATCGCATCAAAGTTTATTACGCGGGAGTTCTTATAATTTAAGGTAATACCCTTCACTTTACACACGGATTTAATTGTTTTGTCACTGGTTGAAAACACATTATAACTATAGTTTTTCGGTCCTGCACTAACAAATTCGGCTATATAGCTTCCTCCGCCGTACGCCTCCAGCTCGTCGGTCATTTGGCCAAGAAAATCCCCACATGCTGGATTCCAGTCGTCGGGTTTTGCTACAAATATGACACTGTCTGTGTCGTAATACAGAACACGGCGGTCTAGTTTCTCCAAGTAACTATATAGCTCTAAACGAGCATGAGCTGTCGTGTATGCGGCTATGGATACATTAATTGTTTTTTGTGATTCACCCTCTCCCTCTGGTCTATCCCAATTCACCATTACAACATTATCATTTATAGGTATTATAGATTGTACCTGAACCAATGGATCGGTAAACAATTAGAAAAAGTCCTTTGGTTCAGATACAATACTGCATTGCGTTAAATTTTCGCGCTGACCAAACTTACCCCAAAAAGAATTCAGCATAAGTTTGGCCAGGTACCTTAAACCGGGATTTTTCTTAATATTACTAGGGTCTAAGCGAACCCCCTCTTTCTCATAATACTCTGTCAAGTACTGTACTTTCTCGATTTCTGACGTGCAATGGCTAGGCCACCCTGAACATTCCTGCTTAAGTTTCAGGAAATTCGGCTATATAACTTCCGCCACCGTACGCCTCCAGCTCGTCGATCATTTGACCAAGGAAATCACCGCAAGCAGGATTCCAGTCGTCGGGTTTTGCGACAAATATCACACTGTCTGTGTCGTAATACAGAACGCGGCGGTCTAGTTTCTCCAGGTAACTATATAGTTCTAATCGTGCATGAGCAGTCGTGTATGCGGCTATGGATACATTAATTGTTTTTTGTGGCTCACCCTCTCCCTCCGGTCTATCCCAATTCACCATCACAACGTTATCGTTAATAGGTATTATAGATTGTACCTGAACCAATGGATCGGTAAACAATTTGAAAAAGTCCTTTGGTTCAGATACAATACTACACTGGGTTAAATTCTCGCGCTGGCCAAACTTACCCCAAAAAGAATTCAGCATAAGTTTGGCCAGGTACCTTAAACCGGATTTTTCTTAATATTATCCGTGTCTAATTGAATACCCTCTTTCTCACAATACTCTGTCACGTACTGCGTTTTCTCGATTTCTGACGTGCAATGGTTAGGCCACCCTGAACATTCCTGCTTAAGTTTCAGGAAATTATCATTGTAACCGCTAAATAGCCCACCCTGTTTCGTTGCTCTGTCATACGTGGTTACCTCGTATTCCCAAATTTCGAAAACATTTAAAAATTTATAGTTTTTAGAGATAGCCTTACGCAGTTCGTCAGCTACAAATGTTCCAACGAAACTGCGCTCAGCTTCACTATGTCCACACACCCCCTGATTTAGCTCAAGGCCACACGTCTTACACAACACAAACATCAACTTGCCATGCATTTTTAACGGTAGAACAGGATGGTATAGATTAGAGGGCGGTAGTACTCGGCATTTAACTAAACCCTCCACCGTGTCTAATGAAATGTTCTTACAATCTAACCCTATATGAATTTTCGGATGACCTATGGGATATTTACAATATTTATTTACAAATGGGTGTAATGAACACAGGTCATAATACATTATTTTCTCAGTAATACCGTCACATTGATGATAAAGCTTACTAGCGTTAGTGCGGCCACCGTAAAACGCGTCACGTGGGTTTAAGGGTTCATCATCCTGGTTGCCTAAATTCTGAATAAACGCTTTTAATTCGTCGTTAACGAGTATTTGTTTTTTAAAACTGCATTCGCGCATCTCCACAAGATTATACCCGCGCTTACGTATAAATAGGGACCGCGCCACCGTGTTCTCATTCCGTGCAAGTATAGAGGTACTTACACCCAGTTTAGGGTCCATATTGGCCTGATTGGGGAAACATTCCTCGCAGCCGTGCCAGTAACAGCCAAGAAATTCAAAAACGGTGTTTGACTCAGCGCAATACCCGTCGACCTTAACACCTTCAGGTGTTCTAAACTCGCGAGCTTTTCCTGCGTGCTGTATAGTCACCTGCTGAGAATGTTCCACCCAACGTAACCATTGTATCGCTATTTTGGATTGATTGTCGGCACGTCTATAACCACCTTTTGGAATGAGCCCTATAGTGTTTTCTCTGAGGAAACGTCTGCGAAACACTTTATTGCAAGCGCTAGCAATAGTGGTAGCCTCCTCGAACGGATCGACTTTATTCTGGGTCGTGAAGGTGGACCAGAAGCTAATGCAACCTTTAACGAGGATCTTAACATCCATCAGGCAATATCTCTCAATCTCCTCACTCATCTTAAAAACATAATTACTCTGGGCCGTGTGCCAGTCTAAGAGTTTTTGTCGATCACCCACCGACATCTGATCTGCACAATAATATTCCAGTAATGGCAGAGGACCCTCGTAATTCTGGTTCTCGGATGTATTGAAGAGATAAGGGAAATAACCCTTGGACTCGGGGAAATTGAAGGTTTTCGGAAATGCCGAGAGCGGTGACGGGATGAAATTAAGGGAATCAATAAATCTAATATCACCACACTGAATAGAAATTAGTTTTAAGCCGTTGCAGATGACTTTGGGTTTCCACTGATTATTATTAGCTAGCATGCATCTGAGCACAACACACCCATCGTACCCCTTCATGTTATGCGCAATGCATGTAACTTTAAATTTTCTTGCTCTCTCGGCAACATATGACAGAAATGATTCAACAGGGTTTTCCCTGAAAATGTGCACTCTTTTACTACATACTGAGCATCCCTCATCTAAATTGTCAGCGTGTTTGATATAGACAGAGCAAACATTCGCGGCCACGCATAGATTGGGCTCATGCAGAAACCTATCATTCGCTCCCTCACACACTTTTTCTTGCATACACTCCAAATCGTAAAAGATAAACATAGATGGTTTACCATTACCGCTGTCACGTCGAGCTTTGTTAACGGCCATGTAACAGAGATGACCGATAGGTTTTTCGCTCTGGCACGTGGGGCAGCGACTGTATCCGCATCTATGTTTACCTTTTACTTCAGTAGTTTTAAGACATTTTAAACACCTATGTAATTTCTCGCATATTTTAGCGTCCTTGTGGTTTTTAAGACAATCCTGTCCGTAAAAAAATCTCCTGCAATCATTACAAGTAATTTTTGGATTTTCAATAGAACAAGGTGGTTTCTGATGACACGCTGGGCATTGGTACATACATTTCATGTGATCTTCATTATAACGTTTTTTGCATTGCTCGCAGTAATAACCACAAGAAAATGCGGACGTGAGACTGGTAATAACGTTATAGTGTTCGTCTTCTAATATTAAATTTAAAACTACTCTACCCTGTCCCCTAGGACCCTCAAAATAAACTGAATCACCTATACGCGAATTATAAACTACAATGGTATATGAATCTAAATGATTTTGAAATGATTGGATGTGCTCGTAACTACCACCCTGACTAAGATCTACACCGCTGTTCTGGCAAAGCTGCGTAGCTCGTTCTTGGAGTAATGGATAACCCAATACCAGGCTACTTCGCAGTGTATCGTTATTTTTAAATGCAATAGCTATGACTAGAGCGCGAGCTAAACAATTATTATCGTTAATTGTTGATGGTACAACAATAATACCCTGTCTTTTGGATTTACAAAAGTCTGCAAATTTTAATCCCGTCAAGTTTTTGCGTCCATAGCCTACAGGCACAACCACTCTATCCACGTTTAACACTAATAAGTCACTAGAGAAAAAACTAGCGTTACTCTGCATTACCTTTTCCAGCAGCGACATTACCACTTTCACCGACAACTGGTCCACTCTTCTGAACGAAATGCCAATTGGTTTATCGGGGAAGTTCGGGTTCCTTAATGTTATTCCAACACGGTCTGAAGGGGCCGCATCCTTTACAATATATGAATACAATTCATCAAATGCATTCTGTAAAAATGTGTATTAGATAAATTTTTAGTAAAATGGTATATTTTACCTGTAGCCACGTTAGGGGATTATCCTTGCACGTCTCGTCATTGAAGTTAAACCGTAGCGTTTTACAGGTTGTGTTAAATTTCTTAATAAATTTACTATTTGATCCCCCAATTATATTAATATGATTGAACCCTGAGGATGGCCCTGCTTGCTGCTGTGAGCCTGAACCCGATTGGTTTTGCTGTAATGTACTCATTCAGTAATACAATAGAAAATTAAAAAAGACATACCGTTATCAGATCCGCAGCGTCTGTAGTTTCCACAATCTCATCAAACACCTCCTCTAGATTTATTTGAGCAGGACTATAAAAATAATAATTAAAACTTAAAAATAAAAAACAAATATATACTTACACACCACCAGCTAGTTGTGCAGCTTCCACAAAATCATTATAAACACCTATCGAATCGCTAGTGTCATTTTCGCACAACATTTTATAAGTGATAATATTGTATGCGTTTTTCAAACCCTCGTCGGTTAATGCACCAGCACTGAATAAACCCAAAATTTGGTTAACAGTTAAAGATTCCATAGCTATGCTCTTCAAACAAGAACTAAATTAACTAAACCCTGTGTACGCTTTTATACTATTCTTCCAGGTCCCGAGGCTAACTTCAAGGCTATCTTCAAAAACCTATGACTAACTAACTTCAAGGCCAACTTGTTTCTCATAGGTGTTTCTCAAGGTAGAATAAGTATGCTGTTGTAATTTCGTATTAATTTATTAATTAAAATATCTTTAATAACATTTTTTCTCAGCATAAACCAAACTCAAAATGTACATTTTTTATAATCCGAGGTCACCCGCAAGGCTTGTTTCAAGGTTAACTTCAAACAGGACTTACAGCTAACTTCAAGGTCGTCTTCAAAACCAATGACTAACTAACTTCAAGGCCAACTTGTTTCTCAAGGTAAAATAAGTATGCTGTTGTAATTTCGTATTAATGTATTAATAGAAATATCCTTAACCTTTTTCTTAGCATATGCCAATACACGTAAGCCCAAAGGTACATTTTTATAGTTCGAGGTCATGCATAAGGCTAACTTCAAGGTTACCTTCAAAACCTATGACTAACTAACTTCAAGGCCAACTTGTTTCTCAAGATTAACCATTTTCTCAAGGTGAAAACCAACTGTTGTAATTTCGTATATAAACACGCTGTGTATTAAGAGAAATAATTTTAACATTTTTCTTAGCATAAATCAAACTCAAATGCACATTTTTATAATCCGAGGTCACGCACAAGGTTAACTTCAAGGTTAACTTCAAAACAGGGCATACAGTTAACTTCAAGGCTACCTTCAAAAACCTGTGACTAACTAACTTCAAGGCCGACTTGTTTCTCAAGGTAAACAATTTTCTCAAGGTAGAAAAGTAGCTGTTGTAATTTCGTATATAAACGCTGTGTATTAATAGAAAATATCCTTAACCTTTTTCTTAGCATAATCCAATACACTCACATGTACATTTTTATAGTATCTTTCCAGGGTCAAAGGTCAAATTAAGTCGTTGAAAAGATCTATTTATAAATGTCTGAACTGAGAAAAACAAGAAAAATGATCTATAAGATAAAAATATCTCTAAGCCTTAAATACAACTTTTTAAACCAAGACCTGGTTCAACCCTAAACTCCAGCCTCAGCACCAAACTCTAAGACTTATCCCTAGCTCTACATACAACCCCACCCCTAAATACAAGCCAAGACTTGACCCCAAATACAGTTAGCGACGATAAAAAAGTCCTATACGTCAAAAAAGGTCCTTAATACAACCATAAGGTTTTGAAAAAACGGTCTCACACGTAAGCGAATAAAAATAAGGGTTGAAAATACAGTCTCACACGTAGGTATATGTAAAATTAAGGGTAGAAAATACGGTCTCACACGAGGATATATAAAAATAAGGGTAGAAAATCCGGTCTCACGTGGATGTGCGAAAATAAGGTTGGAAAATGCGTTCTCACATGAGGGTATATAAAAATAAGGGTTGAAAATCCGGTCTCACACGTAAGCGGGTAAAAATAAGGGTGGAAAATCCAGTCCCCCACGTGGGCGGGCTTGTGACGTCAAAATCCAAGATGGCGGAAGGTGTCGGTGTACTTTT
>JARFJB010000104.1:116983-157130 GCA_036346205.1 Vesta saturnalis
AATTTCCTTTAACACGTTGACTGCCACGGGTATTTTTGAAAAAGTTCCTTGGGGCCACACAATTTTTTTTAAATCAATTTTCTATAAAATGATGTATTAAGACTATTATAGAGTAAAATTACATTATTTTGTTATTTTACCCCCTTTTTTCTCCGTGTGTTCTAGTGATACACGCGGCGTGGAGTTGTTGTTATGTATTTCTGCGCCACGTGTATTCAATAGAATACACAGTTTACAGGTTTCAACTTGCATAAACTGAATAACAAGTATTGCGTATAAGTTGTTCGCTGCACTTAGTCGTCGATTAGATTTCGTAGAGGTATAATCGTACTTCTGTAAGGGCATAAAAATGTCATATGAACGTGAAGAGGCCCATTTACAGGCCCTGATAGATCAGTATATTGACATGAGTGATGATGGATATGATCCCGTTCACGATTCAGACGCTGATCCAGTGTATGAATATTCGGAAAATAACAGTTGTAGCCGAGATACGTCTTCGAGCGAAGGTATGAGTACAAAGATATGGTATAAAATTTTATTTTATCAAAACCAATTGCTTATTTCAGAACAAGTGAATAAAAACGAAATTTGTCTACTTCTACTCTGGTTTTGCCTCAAATAAAAAAGAAAACTGAAGATTGTCCCAAATGATTGCAACATCTAATGTTGATGATAGTGAAAGTGAGAATGAACTTATGCAAGTAAACGAGAATGTAACCGATTGCGAAGATGAGCAGGAATGGGGAGTAGTTATTGGCAACTTTCATGAATATATTTTTGACAAAAATATTGGAGTGACAGATGTAATTCAAATAAAAAAATAAAAATGAACTGGCGTACTATAAATTATTCATTGACGAACAACTTGTGGATACTATTGTCACCCAAACAAATATTTATGCGCAACAAAAAAATATTACAAGGAATAACTGAAGAATCCATAGGACCATCTTCACGCTTGAACAAATGGTACCCTACAGACAATGACGAAGTGTATAGATTTCTCGGAATATTGATGTGGATGGGATTAGATAAAAAGCCGTCACTTCCTGATTATTGGCGAAATTCTGATCTTTACTTGTCAAATGCAGCTAAATGTATGTCACGCAATAGATTCGAAATTATTCTTCGAATGTTTCATTTATCTGATAATGAGCTATGCCCAGAAGGTGACAGATTATATAAAGTGCAATCACTTGTTGACGCACTGAATGAGAATTTTAAAAAGTTTATTTTGCCTCATGAAAACGTATGCATTGACGAAACCATGGTTCCCTTTCGTGGGCGGCTCAAGTTCCGTCAGTATATCAAGGGCAAGCGACATAAGTTTGGAATCAAACTCTTCAAATTATGTATTGCCGGAGGATATTTGTTGCATTCGAAGATATATTGTGGCCAAGACAAAGTTGAAGGCATGAGTGTTGCTACGAAAGTTGTTTTAGAATTGATGGAGCAAAATCTCGATAAAGGTTTAACACTCTACACTGACAATTGGTACACAAGTATTGAGTTGGCCCTAAAATTGAGAGAAAGAAACACACACCTCGTTGGAACGCTGCGAAAAAACAGAAAAGGTCTGCCAAAAGAAGTGGTGAATAGCAAACTGCAGAAAGGCGAAATAATGGGCCAGGAGAAGAATGGAATAGTTGTCTTCAAGTGGAAAGACAAAAGAGAAGTAATGATGCTCTCCACAAAACATACAGATGAAATGGTAGAAATACCTGGCAGAGATGTTGGTAAATCCAAGCCGAAGACTGTGATTGATTATAATACAGCTAAAAGTTTTATAGATTTATCCGATCAGATGTCTTCATATTCAACATCGCTACGACGAAGCATCAAATGGTTTAAAAAAATTGCCATTGAACTGATTATTGGAGCAAGTGTTGTCAACGCTCACCTGTTGTACAAGCAAAATAATGACAACGCCTGCAATATAAGTATCACAAATTTCAAAGAAAATCTATGCATGCAGCTTTTGAATATTGACAAGAAAACTATCGAAGCGGCTCCAGTCAATAACCCAGCATGCCTACAGACCTGCTGAAAAAAGAGGACGTTGCAAGATCTGTTACCAACAAAACAAAACAATTCATGGTCGCGCATATGCAATTCGAAAAACGAAGCAAGTTAGTTCGGGATGTCAAGCATGCACAGATCAGCCATTACTTTGCTTAGAATGTTTTTTTTCTACGCATAATATTTCATCCAAGAAACAATAGATATTTTATTTGCAGTAACATTTTTTTATTTTTGAAAACATTTTTTATTTGACATTTTCAATAGTATAACTTATTTTACATACGTCATACACTTTTTTATATTTATATTACCACACAGTATTGGTATGTTTCCAAGAATAAATTTTTCACTTAATAACGTTGTAGTTCATTTATATTTTAAAATAAATTTCGGCTAAGTTGCTATGTGTGTTACTTCACGCCACACCAAACATCCCGCCCTAAGAAACCTATGCTAAACGTTCGCTTGTACCATACACACGGCCAGAACGAAGTTACAGTTCATGTATACAAAATGATACACGCGGCGTACTGGACACGACTAGTGTGTATCATTTTAAATACACGTGGCAGTCAACGTGTTAATTAGAATCAACATCGTCTGATGATCTGTCTGATAATCCTGTAAAGGAGTCGAGTAACAAATCACCTGGTAAGAAAAATAAAGGTAACTCAATTCATGTTTACTCAGATAAAGAAATAAAATACTCAAATGTTTACAGATATTCCCGTTAGAGAGAGTTCAAAGTCAGGAAATGAAAATGAAGACAATGCAGAACATTTTCCATTCAGTGAGAATGCAGAGTCAGACGATAGCTGCCGTGCATCTATCGGTAGGAATAATCACTTCAATTATAACCTTTTAATAATTTGAGAATGTTATTGTGTCTAATTCAACAATAACTACATTGGTTTCTTAGTTTCTATAAAATTTAATGTAAAAAACATGACTTTGTTTTTTGGATTACTGTTAATAGTATACTATAAACGAGTGTTACTTCCTTTTACAACCAAACAATGTTCTAAATCAAACTAGAATTTGAATTGTAATTATTTCGTATTTTAAAAGCTTAAAATTTGCAAAATAGAAAACTTTTCAAAAGACTTTTTATCACTTAACATCTGTTAGAAAACATGTTCTGTAAAAACCTGCTTTAATAATCTTGCGTTTTACCCTTTTATTTTTTCAAAAATTAATAGTTGTTTCTTGTTATCCACATTGTCAAAGTTGCAATGTGTGAATTAGATTTAAACATTTCAAATACCACAATACATTGCCCTTTTTTTATTTAAAATGTGTTTCTAGTCACATCAGTTTTTGTCGATTCTGACTTAGATCCAGAATGGGAACCTGAAACAAGAAATGAAAACACAAATAACCTTTTCCGGGCATCATTAATTTGTGAAAGTGAATCAGAATCAACGGATGACAAAGTTTCTTCTGAGCAATCTGATATTGAAGGTATTTGTAATTTTGTTCATTTTAATGTTTCTGTTCAATACCGTCCTATACATTTGAATATTTTCTTTTAGATTGTCAAATTATCGTCTGTGGTTATTGTAATGGATATTACTCAAAACAGGCGTTACGAAAACATGTGCCATAGAAACGATAATACAAATAAATCCAACTGCCAAATATTTGGACGGAGAACACGAAATAATATACACGAGAAAGCTAATACTATCTTAAAGGAAGAAGTGTTTCCTGTGTTAAGAGATGATTCTGTAACACACATTATTCGTCATGATAAACTGGCTATTTTATTTGGCAACAAGATGTGTGAGAAATATCGTCAAAAACACCAATATCAAATGATAAGGTCACGCTTACTACTTATTGGACGACTCTTAATTTGTGCACGGGAGATAAATAAAAATGTGACAGATTTCACATCTCTTATCCATCCACAACATTTTGATACCGTCACTATTGCTGTGAATGCTGTTGCTGGTTTAGAAAGTAATGAGGGAAGATATAAAGCACCATCCACTGCATTTGCATTAAGTACTTTATTAAAAAAATGTACGAAATTGTTAATTACTGAATGCATAAAAGAACAAAATGCCCAACTGAAACTTATCGCCGAAGACTTTTTCAAAGTTCTAGAAGAAGAATTTTCAACCACTGTAAATAACCGAGAATCAATTACAACAACAGCGTTTAAAAAAGCACTTATTGCCAAAAACAAATGACATTATACTTTTAAACCAATTTTTGAAAAAGAACCAACAACGATGTACCCAATCACTGGAGAGCAGAGCTGTTGGTATTTGAATTAAATTAATTGAGAAATCGTATTCAATTACTTCTCGGTAATTGAATTACTTAAATTCAATTACTTTTCGAAAAGTGTAATCGTATTTGGTTTATCAATTACTAGGATAATGAAATTATAATTGGTAATTGATTTTCACAACACTCGGGTAATTCAATTACTTAGCAAGTAATTCAATTATTTAACAAATAATTGAATTACTAAGGAATAATTCGATTATCTTTCTTTAGACTTTAGAGTTTAGACCATCAAAAAAACTGTCGGAATCTTGGCCATTGACAAAAAACAGCTTCAAATCAAACGCGGCGGGCCGCTTTAAATTCGGTGACTGCAGTTTTGCTATGTTGCAACTTGCGTTGCGATTAAGCAGTCCAGCAACAAAGACGCGTCGACCTTGACGCCGTCGACGGCAGGTTCTCACCCTTCGGCTCGAGCTCGACTAAACGACCAATAAGCGGCTGATCACGTGATGATCGTGCCAATAGCATTGTTACGTCGCGCGTCCTGTCTATCTTGGAAATAAATAGACTAAAGAACAGGATGAAATTTTTATCCAAGGATCATTTAATATTGAACTTTCCAGTAAACAGTTTAAGAATATTGTGACGTGTACTATAGTATAAAATATTTTATTTGTTTATACAGTTACTACTTAAGTACTTATTATTAGTTTATCAGTAGTTGAATAATAATAATTATATTATTGTTAATGACGATGACAGATGAATATCAATATGCCACATCTCTGGTAAGTAGAATGCAGTGTATTATTGCCGTTAGTTAGACATATTAATTATTATGGAAACTTTGTTACCTATTATTTTTAACTCGTTCTTAATTTGGATAAATTTATTGATAATATGTAATTATTAAATTACAAAATTAAAAAAAGAATGAATTATTTATATAAGCAGTTTTACTCGCAATTCGATTCGATGTATAGGATTATTTTTAACTCCGCGATAGTATAGATAAAATACAATAATTAATTTCACCACCCTATCCTATATTCATATTCAGATATTCACATAATGGAAAATCTAATCGTTTACATCCGTCGCTACTCGCTTTTTATTTTTCAACAAAGAAGTAAAGAAATTGAAAAGTATTCATGTGAGTTAGTGTTACACAATAGTTAATACAGGGCGTTACGTGTTACAAATTCGACGCTAAATGCTAAGTACAGGAATCTCGGTAAGCATAAGATATTAGATAGGTATACATAGTTGGTTAAATATATTAATAAATGATATACAGTGTGTCCTAAACTGGTGGGGCATATATTGCGATCTCGGAAATTTTCATATTTCCATAAAACCTTAAGGTGTTAGGAGAGAGATGGAGAATTGATTCTGTGTAGGAATTTATTAGGAAGTAAAAAAGTATTTTTTTTTAATAAATGCGATACGCAACTGGGTTTAGGTGCGGCGTGTAAATTTGAAATAAAAGTCTCTATCCGTATTTAAAACGTCAAAGTTGATGATCGTTCCAGAGAACCGAAATGTGAATAAAATCTGACTATTCTGACTATACAGGCTTATTCTATAAAGTTAGCAAAATACTTAAGTATGCGCGTATGTGCAGAGTTTCTGGTTACATTTTAAATGATAATGATAGCTACAAATTCTGTTAAAATTGTGAATTCCCGATTGTTAATATTTCTTTCTAGGACAAGGAGTTTGACATTGACGTTCACTCTGAAAATTCTGAAATAAATTTTGAAGATGTCTCAGACATTGCAGACCCCTCATATACGCCACAAAGGGACAAAAATTGCCAGAAGAAAAAGGTCATTCGCGATTTCTTCCATGTAAATTCAAAAAAGCCTATAGAACAGCAATCAAAATCGCAAGATTCGCAAGGATGTTCGTGTAGTTCCAGTTCCATACACGTTACGACCTCTTTTTCGGGTTCTTCAACTTCTGACATTCCAGTCAAGCCTTCAACAGGTACAAAAGGAACACATCACAAATATTCAATGTTCAACACTGAAAAGTATCCCTAACTAGACGGAAAGTTTTTCAAACTTACTACCATTAATGAGGAACAGAAAAAAGTTGAAGGGCAGTGCCAGCTGTGCTTACCAAAAGAGGTTATAATAAAAGGATTTTGGGCGTTTCAACAAATTTTTAAAGCATTTAAGAAAAATTCACAACAAAGCCTTGGATGATTACAACATTTACAAACAATTGAAAAGTCATATTTAAAAGAATAAATAATGACAGTTCTATTTATGATAGTGATAACACTGATAACACTGCCAGTACTGATCCCGGTATTCCGAACAAACAAAGGAAAATAACTGAAGTCTTTCCCAAAAATCGTAATATTTTCTTGAATCAAACTGTATTCGATAAAAGAATTGTTAATTTCATTGTGAGCACAATGTCACCTATAAGCATTGTCGACAATCCGGCTTTTGTTTCCCTTTTCGATGGAATGAGCGTAAATGTTATGCATAGGACAACAGCTGTAAAAAAAATTGAAGACTATTTTCTTGAAAGCGTGACTCGTATTAAAAATGACTTAGATCAGGCTTCTTATGTTTGTACGACTGCGGATGTTTGGTCTACTAAACATCGTAGTTTTTTCGGTGTCACCGCGCATTGGATAAGTTCAAATGATGAAAACTTCGAAAGGTGCTCTGCAGCTCTTGCTTGTCGTCGATTCACTGGAAGTCACACGTATGACAGGATCACAGAAATGCTAGAAGATATTCATTTGCAATTCAATCTAAGGAACGATAAATTAGTGGCAACTATCTCAGACAATGGATCAAATTTTGTAAAGGCGTTTAAAGAGTTTGGACCCACGGGTAACATTGTTAATGAAAATGATGATGTGGACAGTGAAGTTGAGTTCTTGGATTTATCAAATAATATATTACCGAAGCACGTTAGGTGTGCAAGCCACACTTTGAATCTTATAGCTACTGTTGACGTCAAAAATGCAATACAGAAAAATACGACTTTGCGAACCAGACACACCAAATGTAATGTTTTGTGGAAAATGGCTGGAAAGCCAAAAACGAGTGAAGTAATAAAGCAAATGCTCGGTTATACATTGAGTTATCCTGGCCCCACAAGATGGAATTCAATGTATGATTCAACAGCTCAAATTCTAAAAGACAGAGAAAAATTACAAGAGGTCTTTGAAAAGCTCAGCATTAAGGACCAAATGTTTAAAGATGCGGAACTGGAATATTTGACCGAGTACTGTGCAATATTACAGCCCCTGGCAAATGCCATAGATATTCTACAGGGCGATCAACATAACTATTTTGGTTATTTATTGCCGTGTTTGGGGTCTCTCTATAAAAAGCTTACTCGAATGGAATCAGATGCTATGAATGCTACTCGTGCAGTTTTGGAGGCATGTCGAGATGGATTACTAAAACGTTTTAGTGCCTATTTCAACTTTTCGACATCTGAAGCAAAAGAGGCAACTATTGCATCTTTCACACTGCCACAATTCAAGTTGAGATGGAAAACTTGTTTCCAAAGCTTTATAGAAGATGATCTGTCAGAAACTATCACAACATTTATTCTTGAAAAGGCACAAGATATGAATTTAGAAGATAATGCAATGGAGGTCAATGAAGAACGCAAACATGTTGTTGACGAGTTTTTTGAATTTGACATTGACACTGAAAATGAAACGATGAATAAAAACAAAGATAGAAGTGATAAAAGGTATAGTCTGACATTTTGAAACGAGACTATCAAAAAGGGGACGTATTTTATATAAGCGATCCTAATTGTCTTCATTTCTATCGGGCATGTTGGCATTATTGTTGAAGTGTAGGTATCGCCTGATTTCTTCATAACGGTTTCTACTCATAATGTCAGCCACCTGTGGCAATCTAAATTCATGGACCAATAATTAAAAAAAAAAAAATCGAACAGTGACATGTACATAGTAACACCAATAAACTGCTCTAATTCAGCTACCGTCAGGTTCAGTGATTTATTTGGATTGCTTTGGACACAGATAGATTGGTCTGGTTTATTTTTATAAAGAAATATTATAAATATTTTTTGAAAATAGGCGACAAGTTCCCAAACATCCTCGTCTTCATCTTCAACCTCTTGGTAATCTGGCGTTGCTCTCGGTGAATTTTTTGCAACGGGGGTCCAAGTAGGACGCTTGTTAGCATTATTATTTGCGTTATTTCTATACAATTGGGCAAGGAGAATATCGTTAGAACTATCGCTGTCGTAATCAAAATCAGATTCTAATTCGATGTCAGTCCCAGCATTAGAATCTGATTCTTGGATATATTCCTCCTCACTTTCTTCGGGGGGTGAAACAATGGCGTGCAGGAATTTTCCCTTTCTATTTGTGTTAATTTTCCTTGGCATCGGCATCTGAATAATAATTTTAAAAAACGAAATTAGTGTATATAAGCAGATGTTTGCTTTGAGTGCCCACTGTATCAAAAATGATATAATTCTCAAATTTAGAGCATATTGCTTGTTTTTTGAATAAAAGTAGAAATAATTGACTAAAAATGTAAGTAAGGCTCTACTGAACAAGGAAAATAATAATTACATACCTGTGTTTTCAGATTACTTTAATATTTCAAGATAAAACTCATAGAGTAACTAAACAGCACGATGTAACCTAGCATTCAAAGGCGCGGGAAAAATGACTGTTAATTCTATTATTTCGGGTCAAAACCATTACTGACATTATAGTTAGTACTTACTATGACGCAAAGACGGCTATCAATTTGCAAGATTTAATGTTTTCTCCAAAATTTCGTGATATTTCTTTAAGACCCGTTTTTTATTGTTGTTTTGTTTATTAGCCTAGGATCGCAGCATTTTTCTGTATACTCAACGTAATACTTGTCAAGAAACTTTGTAGCATGGCAGCTGCATATAGTACTTACAATGTTAAAAAACACCTTGGCTTCAACAACTGCTCTTGAACCTCACTAAACTGCTCTAAATCCTGAATTACTGAATTTCTTTTGAAACAGTTTTTTTGTCACATGTTTCATATTATTTAGAGGTGTTTAAAGCATTCTATTTTTATGGTACCTACTTGCAATAATAACCCTAGGCTAGATCAGACATAGGAGCTGAGACCACTAAAGAGGTCAACCGAACCTAACCCGTAGGCAAATGGTGAGCCTTAACAAATATCTGCTAACCTAATCATCACAGCCTCATATTATCCACTGTTGAATAAAGGGCTCTTCAAGTTTTTTCCATGCGTCTCTATCTTTGGCAGTTTGAATCTAGTTTTACCCGCTGTTTGTTTGATATCGTCCGTTCATCTTTTCTGTGGTCTTCCCCTGTTCCGCGTTGTAAGTCTTGGTCTCCATTGGATTATCTTTGAATCCCATCGGTTTGGCTCCTGCCGGCCCACGTGCCCAGCCCATTTCCATATCATTTTTAGTAGCCTTGAGATTATTTCTGTTACCTTGGTTCTCTTTCTGATCTCTTCGTGATTGATTCTTTCTCTGAGACTGACGCCGATCATAGCTCTCTCCATAGCCCTATGGGTAGTTCTAAGTCTTACCATACTTTTTTTTTGTCAATGTCATTGTCTCTAGGCCATATGTTGCAACTGGAAGCACACAAGTGTCGTAAACCTTTCTCTTTAGGTTAGTTGGTATATCGGTGTTTTTCATTATATGACTAAGTTTTCCAAAGGCAGGTCGTAAACCTTTCTCTTTAGGTTAGTTGGTATATCGGTGTTTTTCATTATATGACTAAGTTTTCCAAAGGCAGCCCAACTCTGGCTTATCCAGCATGAGATTTCTGCGTTTTCGTTTTCTTTCCCGATCTTGAATTTGTGTCCCAAATATACGTATTCGTTGACTATCTCCAAATTGTTGTTGTCTGCGGTGATACTCTCTTCGGCTGGGCCCATTATTTTCGTGTTTTGGATATTCACTTTCAGGCCCACGTGTTCTGATGTTATGAGGAGCTCATTTAACATTTCTTTGAGTTGTTCTAGGTCATCACTAATTAACACAATATCGTCCGCAAATCGAAGATTGCTTAAGTATGTTCCATCTACATTTAATCCATTTCGCCTCCATTGGAGATTTTTGAATATATCCTCTAAGACAAGAGTAAACAGTTTTGGCGAAATAGTATCACCCTGACGCACGGCTCTCTTGACTCTAATTTGATTGGTTGTTAGTTCATCATTAATTTTTACTTTGATGGTGGAATTCTCGTATATATATTACAGAAGGTTTGAATACCTTGTGTCTACTCGGGCGTTGTCCAGTGCTTTTAAGATTGCCGAGATTTCAATGCAATCAAATGCTTTATGGAAGTCGATAAATGCAAGATAGATGGGCATGTTGTATTCTGTGCTTTTTTCGATGAGGGATCTGAGCGTTTGGAGGTGATTATTAGTACCGTAGTTTCTTCGGAAGCCCGCTTGTTCCACCGGCTGGTAAAAGTCCAATTTAGTTGTTAAGCGGTTTGTAACGATCTTGGCCAGTAGTTTGTAGAGATGTGATAGGAGACTAATGGGGCGATAGTTTTCACCTTTTTCAAATAGTAAGATGACTTCCGGACATTACCAAGCAGTTGGAACCTTCGCTTCATCAAGACACTTGTTTAACAGAGTGCGGATTGTTTTTAGTAAAGGTTCGCGGCCCATTTTCAGCATTTCGATGGTAACGCGGTCTTTACCTATTCCTATTTTTCATTTGACGCAAGGATGCTTTAAGTTCTTCGTTGTTAATTTCAGGAACTTCCTCCGATTCTACATTCATGATATGTTGTTGTTGGTATTTTTCTTGTGAATAAGTGTTGTATAAGAATTTGTAGAAATTTTCGACCTAATGAGCCCAATCAAATGAGCTTGGATTTTGGCAAAGATAGGAAATAATACTAGATACGCTGTAACTTCGTAAAGAGGTGCGTTTTGGGGTAATAATTAGCAATAAAATATGGCAGACCAAATTTGTGTCAAAAATTAGATTTTAAAGGGTTACGTACAAGGAAAATTTTAATCATCACTGTATTTTATTTATAAACGCCCTACATCGTTCGACGCCGGGGGTATTTACTCTTGTACTATTCGTCCTGAAAAATTTGCTATAGTTCTCACTTCCACAGTACATGAAAAAATGCTTAAAAATTGTTAAGTACGATATTTTTAACTTCTAAAATACTCAAAAATTTTACTTTGCTATAAATTGAAAATCACGAGTTGTCAATATTGTCAAACGGCTTATTATAAATCCAATATCCACATATAAGTTTTGTAGTAAATTTTATCAGCTTTATTTTTGGTCGTACGCAATTTTGTCGTAAATTCAATAATAAAGAAGATATTTGCAAAAAAAGAAGTAAAAACGTCACTTTTCTAAAATTTCTTAAAAAATCACCACATTTCAACAGCTTTTTTTCTTTTTAAGAAATCAAACCTTTTGATCAAACATCACATTCACCATGTAAACTGTTGAAAATAGGTGAAATCGGATTTTTAAAAAATGTTTACGTATGTATTTTTTCAATAAATTATTTATTTTGTATGAATTTGTATTTTTACAAAAATTTTCAAAGACTTGTATCTCGAAAACAAAAGATCGCACAGAGAAAATAAACAATGCAATTAAAACTTATTTAACTCTATTTAAAAAATATAGAGTGAAGTTTTGGGGTTCATCTAACCAGAAGTGCCTTTTTTTGACAAAACGCACGGAAAAATGACAAATTTTTAAGTTTCTTGGCATTATGCATATTTCCAAAATGAGTTTTTAAATCCATCAATAGTTTCGAAATGTAATTTTCTTTCACTTTTCTAAGATGTAATTTTTGCGTAAAACCTCTAGTTTTTTATTTATTACCGATTTTTTCATGAAAAAATCATACTCGGCGTACGATAATAAATGATTTAAAAATTCATATAACGGTCAATATTGATGGTACAGTCCAAAAAAAATGTAAATTGTTTGTAATTAAATTGCATACAACTTTTATTGTCGATATTTATCGATGCGGTTAGCCATTTTCGAACTACGGACGAAAAATGGGCGAATCGCTCACGTGTTTTTCGTTTTGCACGAAATGCCATTACTTCAAAAAATCCAGATCGACGGCCGTCGGTCGTACAAAAATTTTATTAAGTACATTTTTTGTACGAAATTTGATTCTCTCCAAATTTCACCTCTTAAATTAATCCTCTAAATGCGATAGTTTTTGAGTTAATTGCAAATTAGGTTTTTTTGTTGACCTCTTTGCCCCCCCCCCCTCACTTTTCGTTAGACAATGATACGGGGGTGGTCTTTTTTTGGGTAATTACTACCCCAAAACACACCGCCACAAAGTTTACAGCATATCTAGTATTTTTTCCTATCCAAAAGCTCATTTGAGTGGCTAAATTTATATTTCACGAAAACACATGGCTTTTGCATTTTATTTTATAATTTAAGTGGCCTCACATTTACAGCAAAAATAACATTTTTGTGAAATTTTTTTGTTTTTGTCTCACCCTGTGTAATATTACCTAATTTTTAAAATGTTAAAGCTCCATGAAAAAAAAATGAAGTGTTAGATACCATATCAATATTTGTTAGATATCATTGTTATTCATTTATATCAGTTGCCATTAACTATTATTGTATATTAATTATCAAATGAACTTTACAATTTCAAACAAATTAATTTTTAGTTATATCTATGTTTAATCTTAGTGTATTGTTTTATTTGTGATTGTAATTTATTATAAGAAGCATTCATAAGAAGAATTCGAGAGAGTCCGTTAAGAAATGTTAGAGACATAATTCATGAATCGTAAATAAATGTTAATAAGTTAGGATTTGGTCTGAAGAAGTTAATTATAAAATTATCAACCAGTGCAGTATTATTCCCTTCAGAAGAAGATCCAACAGAAGTTTAAAACTCTAATGCAGTTTGTAATATTTCATTCGATGGCATGCTTTTATTAAAATTATTAAAAGGTCATATTTTCCTAAATTTTGACCACCCTGTATAGAAATGGGACGCTATAAAATTAAAAAGACCAGTATTTTTAAAAACTACTTAAATAATAATATAACCTATCTACTTTTCAACTTTTTAAAAATCATGTAGCAAAAATACATGTGACGCATGTTCCTTTTAGGCGATGCACAAACCTTTTATGTTATTTTTACCTATCTATAAACTTTTACCTGAATGTTTACTATTTATTAGTACTTGGGTAGGATAAAAACTATTTATCTAGCAATTGATATTCACTCAGGCAATTTGAAATTTATCACCCTAAACAAATACACTGTAGAAAATATAAGTCCTTGAAAAAAAGGGTCAGGTACCTACAATATAACCGAGTGCAATTTAATAAAGCATATTTATGTTTTACGTTACGAGATTGTAACGACCCAGAAATACGGTGAGCGAAATCAATTTTAAAATAAAGAAATTATAAAGATAATTTGTAAATAACAATTCATTTACGCTTTCAGAATCCCGGTATGATAACAAAACGACAATTTTGCGTGCGCACAGGATCCCCTCTTGTGGATGTGCAAACCCATCGCGTTCCGTCCCACCTAAACCTCTTTCCAGACCAGGTATAAAACCGAAAATTTGCACATAATTTAGCATTCTTGTCTACGATACTCATCTTCGTAGATTTCCTGTAGAATATCGTCTACAAATCCGTTCCAATAATAATTTATTACCTGATAGAATTTATTACAAATCCGAAATCCTGCACTTCGTAAAAATTCTCCTTTCGAGAATAATTCATAACCTGACCGACTCTTAAAGTACATCCAGTGTATACTTAAATTGTTAATTATTCCAAACTGAACTACAATTTAATTTAAAAGAAAATACGTTGACATTACCTGTTCACCTATATAAATTCCGATTTGAAAGGAACTAGCTATTAGTACCGTACTTAGGAAAAACTGCTGACGAAATTCGGTGGTCTCCTAAGGACGTTACGGTCCTATTCAGTTGGCGAGGCATTTTAGCGACGTCTGTAGGATCACTGATTAGCTAGGCTCTTTTTGAAGGAAGATAACTTATCCTGTTAATTACCTATCATTAAAAGTTACTTTGTCTAGTTCTGAGTTTTCTAACTTGGACTGCAAGGAAGCTTATCCTGTTAATTACCTATCATTAAAAGTTACTTTGTCTAGTTCTGAGTTTCCTAACTTGGACTGCAAGGGAGCTTATCCTGTTAATTACCTATTATTAAAAGTTACTTTGTCTAGTTCTGAGTTTTCTAACTTGGACTGCAAGGAAGCTTATCCTGTTAATTACCTATCATTAAAAGTTACTTTGTCTAGTTCTGAGTTTCCTAACTTGGACTGCAAGGAGCTTATGCTGTTAATTACCTACTATTAAAAGTTACTTTGTCTAGTTCTGAGTTTTCTAACTTGGACTGCAAGGAAGCTTATCCTGTTAATTACCTATCATTAAAAGTTACTTTGTCTAGTTCTGAGTTTCCTAACTTGGACTGCAAGGGAGCTATTCATCGAATCTCCTATAATTACCCCAGTATAAGTCCCGATCTCTAACATATAAAAGCATATCCGAAATCACTTGAAAACAAACCTGCTCCAAAAAAAAAATACTGTTTTATTAAACGTAACCGATTCAAAATAATCACATTAAAATCAAGAAGTTTAGTTTGGAAATATTCAAGTCATTGTCAATTAAACAAACAGAAATTCTAATCCAGAATTTCAATCAACCATCCGTAATCCTATTTAAAGATCCTTAATTTACAAACCCCTTTAATTTCATTCTCGTTTACATATATTCAGTACATTGAAACCAATAACATTGACCTGCTATCATAAATCAACAGCTGTTGTTATACCGACCGTAATATCGAGTTAAAATTTAGTATATTCTCACGTTACATTAAAGTAAAATAATAAGTCGCGTTTAAGAGAAACCTGGTTAACTAAATTTTACAATTTTCCACTATAAACATTCATTGACAATCACGTTAAATTATTGTATACCTTTTAATATACAAGGACGTTTCCGTTGCGAATGATAAAGACGACCTTCCGATAATCTTATCAATAAAACCACCGTAACTTTGTAAACACAATTAAAAAGCAAATTTACAAATTTGCTAGAGATTGACAAACGGAATCCCGTATATCATAACGACGAAATAACAACCAGTACTCAAATATATGACAGTGATTTCCATCGGAGAAATCTCGTATTAATAATTTTGCATTTAAAAATTATAAAAGTAAATTACCTGAAAGACAATCAATCCGCGTATAAAACACTCTCACAATCACACAACCGTTAAACAACACTTTTGGGGTGAAACTATTAGGATTGAAATTAGCAGGTGGTTGTTTATATTTTTATCAAAAGTAATTCTCATTACAGTTCTACCAATGACCAAACAAGTGGGAACCTAGGCAAATTGATCACAGCAATCCGAACCCGTAGGACGGGTGGCATACCCACCAGAAGAATAGTTTTATTTTAAGTTTTGTATATAATATTTTATTTCCATTTATTTTTTTAGAACATTGTTTACTTTGATAGATTTACACTAATTTATTATATGTATAAAAGAGTTTATTTAATTATTAAAATTCAAATACATGTATTAAAACTGAGGTGTCAAAAACTTATTTAACAGAATAAGAGTCAACCGAAACCCCTCCCTACTTCAACTGAGTTTAGCCGAAAGAGCACTTAAATCCACATAGTGGAATATCCTTGTTAGACCTATACCAGAAAGGGTCTTACAAGATAAACATGGAATTCTAAGAAATATTTGCAGATGATGTTACATATAAATACTTTGTAAATTATATTTTCTAAAAAGTATAACTTCCACATTCTCAGCTTTGGTTTATTCAATGTAAGCAAAAAGGAAACGTAAATAAACAAAAAAAGTGGTTACTATGCAGCCTTAGGTAAAATACACAAGGGTAAAATGATTTACCCTCTCTTTAAAATTTCGTAAAATAACAATTTGGTAATTGGTGTCCAGCATCTGTAGTATACAGACGCTTTCGCTTTTGCTTTTGTTCTACCTAATAAAAAAAAAAGAGTAGTGAAGCAGACGGTAAGAAGTTGTGCAATATCATTACATATTGTTGGGATTTTCACCGGGGATTGTGCAAAAGGGGCACTAAATGTAAGTATGTGCACGTCGCCACAGCAAGCGAAGCTGTTGCGCGAAGTACGGGAGTCCCGAACTTTGCGCTTAAAAATGAAATACGGCGAACTTTGCAAGTACATCCACGCTGCAAAGACTTTATAAGGGGCAATTGTAAGCAAGGTAAATCGTGCCGTTTTGAACACCGTCTGCCAGGCGAAGTGGTACAGCACTTACAATGCCCGGTGTGCCTAGAAGCCATAGCAAAGGACTTCTTGTGTTGCTACGAGAAGTGTAACCATGTGTTATGTCGGCAGTGCTAACATTTAGACAATACCTGCCCAAAGTGCCGTGAGGTCTCCCAGATCATTTATTTGGAATAAAGTAAGTAATTTTTCTGTTTCTTTTTCAATATTGTACTTCAATAAAATCTAGTAATCTTTTTATAAAAGTATGAAGAAACGGTAATCGGAAGTTTTCGTCATACGCATTTCAGAAAATCTGAGTGAAAAGCGTACCTAGGAATTCGTACAATTTGTACACATTTAATTTTCAAGTATAAAAAGATTACTGGATTTTCTTAAACGATTAATGCTTTGTTTCGATATTAGAGGTGCAACGCTTATTTAATTCCTAAATGTCTGTAGGTACAAGCCGCTAAAAATAATCTTGATGATAGTAAATGCAAAATATGTCAAACTATACAAATTATCGTGAAGAATTTATAATATTGCATTTAATTAATAACGTTTCGGGTAAATTTAGTATTAATATTAATTACGAGAAAATAAATGGCAATCTTTATCTATGTATTAATTTTTCCCAAAATTCATAAACATGTAAAATTAAAACAATATAATAATTCTTCACGATATCATTTTTATTGTTCGACAAAAATAATAATCTAATAGTGAGGCGCATTTCACATTTTGTTAAGGGTCAATTTCTTCTAGTACAAAATATCCTGTAATTGAAATTTTCCACTCTGTGTTGACGTCATAGTAATAGACTCCTTTGTATTTTCTATTGGCGGATCAGTGCATTTCTTCCCTTCTTATTGGCCAAAGCGAGTATAGGCAAATTCTTTGTCCTTGTCGGCGTTAACCGCCAGTCGCCACTCGTTCGTTATTTCATTCTTTCGTAACTGTTGAACCTAGTTGGACGTACGGTGTGGATTAGTTAACATATTAGTTCCTTTTTTGTATTTCATTAAAAACACAAATGTGGTTTTTTTTACTAAGGTAACATTTACTTATAGTTTTTTTTACAGATGTCTATGTGCATAGGATTTTTATTCGGTAATTGTGTGAAGGCAACTTGTCACTATAGGCATTATTTCATTTCATGTAGAAGAGTGGGGTGTGCGTTTAATAAATGTAGAATGTTGCATTTTAACGAAGAAGAGAAGAAGGAAGTGACTGAACAACGGCGACCTTTTTCTCAAAAAGTTCATAAAGAACTTGATCGTTTGGCCTACGCGTATTTTGATTCGCTATCCGCTGACCGTAGGGACGCATTATGTTCTGGCAAATTAGCCGGAGGGCGATGTTATAGGGCAACTTACCTTAGGTGTAAAACGAAGGACGCAGGTACAAAGTGGAAAATTTATTTGGATGTTTATTTATAAAAGTTCATTTTAAGAATATGCGAAATGTCCGAAGTGCCATTTTGAGTTAGAAGAGGGTCGAACATATAGGTTCTCCTGCTGCCACGTGATATGTGAAATGTGCCTAAAAGAAGTGCCAATTAAAGTAGAGGCAGTGACTTTTCAGCAGTGCCCAAGTTGCCTTCTGTATGGATATACTTATCAATTATTTTAATACTAAGCTTGTATTCACATTACACTGTACCTATCAACTGTTACGTTAAGGTCTTGAGTTTCACACCTGTTTATATTCGTGTCTGTATCGTTTCAATACCAGCTTTCGTCGTTTCAATACCTGCTTTCGTCGTTTCAATACCTGCTTTCGACGTTTCAATACCTGCTTTCGTCGTTTCAATACCTGCTTTTGTCGTTTCAATACCTGCTTTCGTCGTTTAAATACTTGCTTTTGTCGTATACATCACTTTAGTTAGTCAAATAACTCTGTGACCCAGTAAGATTATCAAAAGTGGTTCTAGCTGAAATTTTTAATTATGCTTTATTATAGATAATCGTGGCAGTTTCTGCAGTTTGATATCCGAAGTAATTGTTTATTACAACTCATACTATCTGCTATACATTTTCTATTTATCAAGCACTTAAACATGTATGCATTAGTCATATATACTCAAGATCATATCCACTATGTTTGCAACACAAGTTTGCTTCCTGCAAATTGGGCATGGAATAAAATCTCCAAAGTCAAGTGGGTTGATGGTAAATCTTATCCTGCAAAAATCATATGTATCCATGGCGAGTTGCTCTTGTCGAATGTGTTTTCTATATTATTTTCGTATGTTTCTTACAGATTCTGCAAATTTTTTACATAAGCTAACCTTTTCGATGCAAGGAATTACACAACCTTTTGTCGGTATGCAAGTTGTTTTCCTTTCCTCGCTTTTATATATATATATATATATATATATATATATATATATATAGTTTTTTCTTAGCTATTGAAAGTTGTAATATAACAGAGCATTATTTGAAAGAAACCTCCGACAATCATTCTATTCTTACTGATGTCAATACATCACCAAGGATTGGTAATAAATAAAGATACTTAAAATTCATGCTTATAACTATTCGATGTTAATTACAGTTGATATTGATGCTGTCGATGTTTCAACATGGCCTATGGACTTCGATAGCACACCTGAAAGCGGCAAAGTTTTTGGTACTCAAAACGAGGTTGATGATGGTGTAGAAAATAATATGGAGTACAGTTCTGATGATTTGATAAACGATCCAACATATAATTATGCTGAGAATGATTTGACTAAAGAGTCTTCTATAATCACTGAATTTCAAAATGAATCTGTAACAAGTGCGGAATTACCAAATGAAGTTATCGCGAATACAGCTTCACCAATCAAATGACACGGATTGATAAAAATAAAGATATTAAAAATTTATGCTTATAATTATTTTATGTAAATTACAGTTGATATTGATGTTATCGATGGTTCAACACTGCCTATGGACTTCGATATTTCACCTGGAAGGGACAAAGTTGGTGAGATTACATTATTATTATATTTTATAATGTAATGACAAAAACTTGAATATTTTAAGTGCTATAATTATTTCTATTAAATCATAGATTGTGTTTTAATAACTTTGGTTTTTAGATCCTTTTGAACATAACTATGGTACTCAAAATGAGGTTTATAATGATGCAGAAAACAATATGGACTACTACAGTTTTGATGATTCGATACGTGATAATTATCCTGAGAATGATGTGACGAATGAGTCGTCTATAATCACTAGTAGTAATGTAAGGCCGGAGCTACTCCACTTTTCTACTATACTTTTTCTACGAGTGTTTTTGCTGTAGGTAGTAATAGTAGTAATGTAAGGCAGGAGCTACTCCACTTCAAGGTCACGACGATCTCGTGCATAAAAAGTAGGTCATGAGTTCATTGAAGGTGAATACTCCACTTCAAGGTTACGACTTTCAAAACTTCAAGATCATTCAGAGATCAACAAGAGTAACGACTCCATGTTAAAATGAGAGGGTTGCAAGGTCACTCTGCGGTCAAACGTGCGATCTCGTGCATAAAAAGTAGGTCATGAGTTCATTGAAGGTGAATACTGCGCTTCAAGCTAAAAATAGAAATTGCAATGTCACCATCATCATATTACAAGGTCACTCTGCGGTCAAACGTTTTGGCGGGAAATTTGTATGTCAAGGTCAGAAGTTAAAAATAGAAATTGCAATGTCATCATCATATTACAATTCTTAGAAGTCTAAAAATAGTGTGGTCAAGGTCAAAGGCCATTGACGTGTAGGGGTATCGTATGACACTTCTTAGTGTTTCTAAACTAAAAGTAGGACAAGGTGGGTATTTAACAAGTTTAAACATGTAAGAGGTACTCAAATCAAGGACACATTTAGATCAAAATTTAAAGCTAAAAATAGAAATTGCTAGGTCATCATACTACAATTCGTAGAAATCTAAATCTACTCCACTTCAAGGTCACGACGATCTCGTAAGCTATGCATAAAAAGTAGGTCATGAGGTAATTGAAGGTGAATACTCCATTTCAAGCTAAAAATAGAAATTGCAATGTCGCCATCCTCATCATATTACAAGGTCACTCTGCGGTCAAACGTTTTGGCGGGAAATTTGTATGTCAAGGTCAGAGGCTAAAAATATCATATTACAATTCTTAGAAGTCTAAAAATAGTGTGGTCAAGGTCAAAGGTTATTGACCTGTAGGGGTATCGTATGACATTTCTTAGAAGTATAAAAATAGAATCAATTCATGGAAACAAGAAGAATGCGTTGTCTATGCTAAAAAGTAGACCAAGGTCAAATGGGCTTATTAAATTGGGTCAAGGTGAAATAATTTACTAAACTAAAAGTAGGTGTGTGTATTTAACAAGTTTAAACATGTTGTCACGACGATCTCGTAAGCTATGCATAAAAAGTAGGTCATGAGTTCATTGAAGGTGAATACTCCACTTCAAGGTTACAACTTTCAAAACTTCAAGGGCATTAAGAGGTCAACAAGAGTAACGACTCCATGTTAAAATGAGGGTCAGATCTTAGCTAGTTATATCATAGCTAAAAATAGTCGGTTCATGTCCTCACTAAAAGGTGGTCGCGTTATAGCTAAAAAGTATAGTGACAGCATCATCGTTGAAAGTAGCTTATGCGCGTAACCAGATATGTGTGGTAATCAAAGAGATGGTTCATATCTGCACTAGTGGGGGTAGTTTAGAGTAAGAATATAAGGAAATAGTGTAATGGGCAGTGAGTGTTGTGTAAAACATGTGGATGGCATACGCTCAAGAACAATGGATCAAAGCAACTGACCTGAGAACAGCGGTGGAACGCTTGAAGCAAGAATTTTCGCCATTAGTATTCGATGCCGAACATGAGGCGGTTTACGGACGAGGTGATTATAGTGAAGCGGAGTGTAACGTCCTAGTGAAAAAGTATGAAAAAGGAGTAACGATATGTGAAAAGCTTTTAAATTTAAAGAAAATATGCAGAACATGTTTTGTAGAAGAACTGAAAGCTGTGCAATTGCATCAGTTTTGCAACGATGTAAAAAAATGGACAGCATCTCCTGATGGTAGCAGTTCATCCTCATCAGATGCAGATTAGCCTATCGATACAATTATCAAAGTACACTCTCCCCTCTACCATCAAAATCATGATGCAGTAATATATAGGACAGTTCCGGTGTCAACTATAATTCATAAGCGTTCTCGAATCACTAAAGATGGATCTATCTGCATTGAACAGCAGCACTTTCTGTAAACCCTTCACGAACGTAAAAGAGTTTGAAGTGGGTGCAAAACACAAAGTGATTGATATGGATACAATCGACACGAAGTATGGGAAACATATTGTGATTGAAACTGAGAACTATAAGTGCATACTTCCCTTACGATTTTATGAATACTTCAAAAAAGAAGATCGCATTGAAAAGTTTAAAAAATGTCTGGCTGAGAAAGACGTGTACATCATCAGCGCCGGAACTGTAGGGAAGACAACTAATTTAACATTTCTGGAAAAAAAATAATAATGTATGTTCATGTATAACTGTTTGAAAAAATAAAACTATATATTTTTAATTGCAAATATTTCTTCATTAAATGAAGAGTAGGTACATCATAATGAAGAGAGTTGTTATTGATGAGACTAAAAATGTAGTGTATAATATGATAGTGTGTGGACCTTTGCTTATCGCAATGCAAGAAAAAAAGGGCTGTGGGAAAGTTTGACGCTGGATAGATTACAAAAATTTTTAAAACAACGCATTACGGTGTTTGAAGAACAACCTTCTTTACCCAAACTTCATCCATGCTGTTTTTTCATACACACACAAAACACTTGTCACTGTGCTTTGGCTCATGTATATCATTTATATGAAAAAAAAAATTGTAGTGAAATTCTAATAAAGATTTATTAACTGACATCTATATGTACATATCTTATTCGCATGTATTACCTCAACGCTTTTATGAGTATTTCAAAGAAGAAGAAGAAGAACTAGATAATTTAAAATGTTATCTAAGAATAAACATTTGTGTAAAATTTTTTTTTTTGGATAATGAGAACCTAAACTGCTTTCAGTCTACCGGAAACAGCTACCGCTTCTGAGAAACAGCTACCTGTTTTGAGAAACAGCTACCTGTTTTTAGGTCTGTTTTTGAGCTGTTTTCGGAAACCGGGGGAAGCTGTTTCTGCCTGTTGCTAGAAAAAAAATAGGGATCTGTTTTTTGAGCTGGCTGCATCAAAGTTTATGCTATTCACATTTCCGGTGTTTACAATGTTCTACTGAACAAAATTTAAAAGAATATTTGATAAAGGTTATATACCAAATTGGTCTAGTGAACTTTTCAAGATTGTATTTCAAAGAAGAAGAGGAAGAAGAAGTTTTTGGATAATGAGAACCTAAACTGCTTTCAGCCTACCGGAAACAGCTACCTGTTTTTGAGAAACGGGTACCGGTTTTAGGTCTGTTTTTGAGCTGTTTTCGGAAACCGGGAAAGCTGTTTTGAGCTGTTTCTGCCTGTTGCTAGAAAAAATAGGTATCTGCTTTTTTGAGCTGACTGCATCAAAGTTTATGCTATTAAACAGGACAGAGTTTGTCAAAAATAAATGGATCTATCTGCATTGAACCGTAGCACTTTCTGTAAATCCTTCACGAACGTAAAAGACTTGGAGGTGTGTGCAAAATATAAAGTGATTATATGAATACCATCGACACAAAGTATGGTAAACATATTATCATTGAAACCCAGAATTTTAAGTCCATACTTCCCTTACAATTTTATGAATACTTCAAAAACAAGATCGCATTGAAAAGTTTAAACAATATCTGTCTGAGAATGACATGTAGATTACCAGCTCAGGAACTGTAGGAAAGACAACTAATTTAACATTTCTGTAAAAAAAATTATAATAACATATGATATGTATAATTGTTTGGAAATAAACTATGTATTTTTTATTACAAAAAATAAAATGTCTTCTATTTTTTGATTAAATGAAGAGTAGGTACATCATAATGAAGAGAGTTGCTTGGGTAAAGGACTACCGAGTTATGATTTATTAATGTAAGCAATTGACAACGTTTACGTACATATAATTGTGCCATTGGCAAGATACAATTTTTTTCACGCACAACTTTTGTATTTTCAAGAGACACCATCGTTCCTCGAGACTAGTGTGATTAGAGAAATTACACCTCAAGTGGAAGAAGAAGAAGAAGAACATGTAGCGACTACGACCGATTCTATTGTACTCAATACTGCTGCATCGAGAGAATTTCTAGAACAATATGATCCATTACCACGGATATACATAGAGCGCATGCTGAGTGATGCATCTAATGCAATTGATACCACTTATGGAGTCCTTTACGACATTTCAAGCGATAAGTGGTCAATTGGCAAGACACCGGTAAATACAGACGGAAAGGATTTGGTTATTAAGGGGGTTCGGTATAATGGCACGAGCGGTCTCTATGATCTAATAATAATGAATGAACCAGATAACCGTCTAATAACTAGCGAAGACGAGGCGAACTATACACTCCAATCTTAATTGCAACTAATGCAGCTCGTTGTGATAACAATCCTGATGAACAATTGAAAGGTACACGTATCGAAAAATATACAGGGATAATTAAACCCTTATTTTGAAAGGATGCATGTTTATAATAAAGAGGCTTCTCTGGGATTGCATGATTCAGTAAACTTTTTATTGCTAGAAGTGGTGAAAGTAATAAGAATGATAAAAAGAGAAAAAGAATTATTAAGTATTGATGAGGGAAGGAAAAGACTCGACGTGTTAATCAAGGAAATAAAAAAATTGAGGGTAGATTTAGAGCTGTATGAGCTAAAAAAGAAAATGATGCAACTTCGAGTGAATGTGCCATGAAAAGTATGAAATAAAGGTGCATTGTAATTTGTATGAAAGACGCTTTAGTAAATAAGTAATTACAGTAGTGCATGTTATATTGCATAAGGAAAAGGCACTTCAACAGTTTCATTTGAAAAAAAAATAAAGTGTGTGTAGGCATAGAAGGAGAAAAAGTGAAAATTACAAGTGAAAAGACAATTTAAAATAAGTTTCCATATGGTTTAATTGAAATTTCATATTAAACGAGTTTCTTATCATGATTTATTAAATTATACAAATTATGTAGGAAGAAATGACATTGTAAAACTTATATTGCAAATAAAGAGGTGAACATATCATAGGAATGTAGAAGTAAGCAATTTTATGTGTGTGTGTGTTTTGAAATGTTTTAAAGATGGTGCCTATACAAGCAGGACATTTATATCCGTTATTAAACCAATAGTGATGCTAAGATAGAAGTTCCAAAATTTTCTAAAAAAGAAATGTGAAAAATTTTACTTTACAAAGTGAACAGCAAGTTATGGATTGCATGAAAGAAATGTTGAAACTTTCGCATAAGATTAAATAAGTTAATTGCTTAATAAATCACAACTCGATAATTCTTTACCCAAAAATTCCAATTTTTTGCCTGTAGACCAAACAAATAACAGCGCAAAAGATAGAAGTTCCAAAATTTTCTAAAAACTAAAAAAAAAAAATTTTAGAAAAATTATACTTATGAATAAAATTGTCCTGTATGTAAATGATGTTAATTTCATTAATAAATCACAACTCGATAATCCTTTACCCAAAAATTCTGAATTTTTGTCTATAGACTAAACAAATAACAGCGCAAAAGATAGAAGTTCCAAAATTTTCTAAAAAAAAGAAATGTGAAAAATTTTACTTTACAAATTTAACAGCAAGTTATGGATAGCATGAAAGAAATGTTGAAACTTTCGCATAAGATTAAATAAGTTAATTGCTTAATAAATCACAACTCGATAATCCTTTACCCAAAAATTCCAATTTTTTGCCTGTAGACTAAACAAATAACAGCGCAAAAGATAGAAGTTCCAAAATAAGACCTAGAAAAATGCGCAATTTTGCACCTAATTCTCAAAAAAAAAAATTTTTTTTTCAACGCAGTTGTGTTTTGTAAGTGACCATTTATCATTTTCATGTATAAATTTTTCAAAATATGAAAAAATAACACTTAAATTAGTCAATTCCATTTTGAAACAACAAAAAGCACTTAAAACACAGCTTTTTGTACTTACGTAAGCTCAGAAGAAACATATGCATGCAATTTATCCATGTAATGTATCTAAATGCTCTTTAAATTACCCAATTCAATTTTGAAACAACAAACAGCACTTAAAACATGACTTGTTTTTTAATTTTCGATGCAGCGTTAATAATAATTGTAGGATAATGAACGCAGTTATTTTGATTTGAAAGCATTTAGCGAACATTCTATTTTTATGTCATCAATTTACATTACAACTTTGAAACGGAGTTTGTAAATGTATGAATCCAATTGCATCATTTGTAGATTTTAAAATTCCGAATTTATTTAACTGGTATCCTTTGCGCTGTTATTTATTTAGTCTACATGCAAAAATTGGGGATTTTTAACTTAACCATTAAGCTATTATGATAAAAAGAGTATATTTAGTAACATATAATTTATTGTTTACTACTACATTTCATAATGTTATTCACCTTTTTTTTGTAACAGTTTTACTTATGTGATAATTACATAGCAGTTTAATCGTTAAGTGAAAAATTAGGAATTTATTGTATATAGACTGAACAAATAACAGCGCAAAAGATATAGCAGTTCCAAAATTTTCTAAACACTAAAACTAACGATTTTATTTTATGAAATAAAGTATTCACACCTGAAACGTAAAATTGACAGTTGGATCTGTTTAGTGATATCAGCAGTTGTTGAATTTACAAGAAAATAATTTGATATGGTGTTACTTGATACTATTAAACGTACTTTTATGTGATAAGGTTATAATGTTATTTCTTGGTACATAATTTGAAATCTATCCTCAATGCTTTTACTTTCTTGATTAACACCTTCAGTCTTTTCTTTCTCTCATCAATACTTAATAATTGTTTCTTTCTCTGCTTATCATATTTATGATGCTCTTGTCATGTTTAAACGTTTTTTTTTTCAAACTCAAAGCTGTCTCATCTATCTTTTTCACATTATTTTACTTAAGCATACTCGTATAACACTTAGTAATAATGTTATTCACCTTTGATTATAATATAAATTGATAATTGTCAACCATATACGCTCAGTCCTGCTTGTTCATTTGAAGCATAGAAAAGTTAAAAAAAAAAAAAAAAAATTAAAGTAATGACTGGTAAGTAAATTTCATGCAATTTTTTTTTTTTATTGAAGGTTAACGTTTTCATTATAGCTCTAGTAGAAAACTTACACTTCGCCAGAATGGAGGAGGGTATGTAGGATATTATATGTAACTTATGTTTTAACTTTTGATTTTTCAGATAAAATGGTGATAAATAAACTAAAAGAAATATTTCCGAATGTGAGTAATGTTTGTTGTTGTTTCAGTTTTAAGTATTTCTGTTTTAGCATGATATAGTTCTCATTCATGGGGACGGAACACCTCATAGCAGGACCCATGTTGTGTGTCAAATAAAATGTAATCTACTGCAATATATATTGTTCAGGGATGAAGACATACCTGAGGCTATGTGGTTGATGAGGGTATGTATTTCTATACATAATTATAATTTTTGTAATTTAACTGATTTTTTTTGTTTCAGATCACACCTTAAATTTTTAATTTTAATATTTTTTTATTCTATATAAATATATACCACATACGTTTTTTTTTAATTATATTCTCTAACCGCGCGCGCGCATGCGCGTGCGTGCGTGTGTGTGTGTGTGTGTGTGTGTGTGTGTGTGTGTGCGCGCGCGCGCTTCTGTGCATCTGTGTATCTGTGTATCTGTGTACCTGTGCATCTGTGCATCTGTGCATCTGTGTATCTGTGTATCTGTGTGTACCTGTGTATCTGTGTATCTGTGTATTTGTGTACCTGTGTATCTGTGGATCTGTGTTCCTATGTATCTGTGTATCTGTGTTTCAGCAACAGACCTAAAACCGGTACCCGTTTCTCAAAAACAGGTAGCTGTTTCTCAGAAGCCATTTATGCTGTTTGCTTGTAGGCTGTTTGATTCCAAATGATATTATAACGACACCGCTAGGGTATTATATACTGATCGAAGCCTTTCCTAAAACGACCGTTTTGTACTTCAGCGTCCTTATTTATTACCATGAATCCGTATCGATTTCTTCTTCTTAAGATCATATTTTTGCTGTATAGCTTTACGAACTTGAATTATACGTTTCGTCAGCGATAATCTCTTGTTAACCATCGGTGCAGATCAACAATAAAACAGATAAACAGGTAAATAAACAGCTGTTTAAAACAGGTCTGTTTAAAACAGGTCTGTTATTTATGCTGTTTGTTTGTAGGCTGTTTGATTCCAAATGATATTATAACGACACCGTTAGGGTATTATATACTGATCGAAGCCTTTCCTAAAACGACCGTTTTGTACTTTAGCGTCCTTATTTATTACCATGAATCCGTATCGATTTCGCCAAGTCTCTGAGCACGTCACGAAACAATTGCATGCTTACTATTGGGGCGACGTGGTCTTCATATATGTGACGCAAATTCAAATCATCCTGTTCGAAAAGCTCTATAAAATTGGCTTTGTCTCTAATCAACTGTTTGGGGATTTTACTATAGGTTTGACCCAAGTAGAAGCAGTCAATGTTATTGTGACGACCCATTAAAAAGTACGCTCTAATATGATTCTGTTTTTCGCAAGCGATATGGTCAAAGATAAACACTGAATTGGGTTTTGCCACGCTCGGTTCCATAATATCAGCATTATCGCTGAAGCAATAATAACCAATATCTTTTATGGGATCCAGAATTTCACCCAAGAGTCGATATTTTCCCTGATTCAACGATTTCGAATAGACATACACGAGTTTGAAACGAAGACTGTTCGGTTCAGTTAGGAGACTGAGCATGGTGTTTGTTCTCCCACAATTGGGAGGACCACAAATTATACCGCGTACGCTGTTTGGAAGTAACTTCCCATGCCGTTGTATCTCCCTATTTCCAGCTCGGGTCAAATCATCGAGATTTGCAATAGGTAGTTTTTGAGTTTGCTCTCATGTTTGCTGTTGTTGTTGGTGAGCGTCAATTAAAGCTGCACGACTTGTCAATATGATTCTTTATTTATACACCTAATATTACATCTTCGTTAGTTTAAAAATTTTGATGTATGTACAATTCCGTCGAACACTTTTATTTCATTTTCATTTTTACATATTACAAACATAAAGGTAATATTTGTTTAAATAATACGGAATACACCACTTCACAAATTCTAATAAACGGCAAGCTTTCAGGGCTATTAAATTTAAAAATTAGGGCAAACAATATTACAACAGTTTACACGAATAAATAACAATTTCTTTCTAAAATAAGGTACTTCAAATCTATTTAAATTTTTTACTAACAGATCATAAGTTTTTATCTTTTGATTTTAGTTCTGCCAGTGTAACACGAAACACAAGACTTTAGTTTAATCTTGCTTTTCTCAGGATACGCTGCACTTCATACAACTCCAAATCATATTTTAACTTCTTTATTTTGCGTATCAGGTCTTCTATTTGTTCCCTTTTTGGAGACCTCTTACAAATTGCTCCTGATGCAAACTTTTGCTTTGAATTCTTCATTATTATATTGTATTTTTACAGACTTATTAATTTCAATGAAACCTACATCTGTCTAAAATCCAGTTCATACACCCACTTGTTATAAACCTCACATCTAGTTACTTTTCTATTATGTGTGTTTAGGACAAACGAACCAAACATATCTGGTTATTTCCTTTGTGACATATTTGCATATCAGAGATTCAAACCACACATGTGTTTGGTCACCTACTATTTTTTAATGAAGACGCACATCAGTTATTTTTAATGATGGTGCTGTCACTATATTTTTTAGATAAGACGCGAACCGACTATTTTTAGCTATGACGCTACCACCTTTTAGTGAGGACATAAACCGGCTATTTTTAGCTATGATTCACCACATTCTAGCGAGGACGCGAACCAGATGTGTGTCTAGCACAGACACCAACCACACATATCTGATTATTTCCCTTTGAGACATATTTGCATAGCAGACATTCAAACCACACATGTGTTTGATTACCTACTATTTTTTTAATAATGACTCGCATCAGGTTTTTAATGATGGTGCTTCATTTATGATGTACCTACTCTTCATATAATCAAGAAATATAAGACGTTTTTTGCAATAAAAAATATATAATTTATTTCCAAACAATTATACATAGATATATATTATTATTTTTACAGAAATGTTAAATTAGTTGTCTTTCCTACAGTTCCGGCGTTGGTGATGTACACGTCTTTCTCCGCCAGATATTGTTTAAACTTTACAATGCGATCTTCTTTTTGAAGTATTCATAAAATCGTAAGGGAAGTATACACTTCAAGTTCTCAGTTTCAATGATAATATGTTTACCATACTTCGTGTCGATAGTGTTCATATCAATCACTTTATATTTTGCACCCACCTCCAAGTCTTTTACGTTCGTGAAGGATTTACAGAGTGCTACTATTCAATGCAGATAGATCCATATGTTTACCATACTTCGTGTCGATAGTGTTCATATCAATCACTTTATATTTTGCACCCACCTCCAAGTCTTTTACGTTCGTGAAGGATTTACAGAGTGCTACTATTCAATGCAGATAGATCCATCTTTACTGATTCGAGAACGCTTTTGAATTTTGAGTTGATACCGGAACTGTCCTCCTATATATTACTACATCACGATTCATGGTAGAGGGGAGAGTTTGCTTTGAGAATTGCATCAGTGAGCTAATCTGCATCTGATGATCAATAACTGCTACCATCAGAAGATGCTGTCCATTCCTGTATATCGCTCCAGGAATTATATTGCTGCTTGAATTATAACGACTTCACTTGCTCACAATTGTACTAGGACAAAACACTGCTGAGGAAATGACTCATCTGTAATTTACACATGGTGGGGGTTGTAGTATGACCTTGGTCTACTTTTAGCATAGACAACAACCTTTTATTCTTTTTGTTGCTCGCAATTGTACTAGCACAAAACACTGTTGACGAAATGACTCATCTGTAATTTACACATGGTGGGGTTGTAGTATGACAGTGGTCTACTTTTAGCATAGACAACAACCTTTCATTCTTTTTGTTTCCATAAACTGATTCTATTTTTATATTCCTAAGAAATGTAATATGATACACCTGCAGGTCATTAATTACTTTTTGACCTTGAAAACCCTATATTTAGATTTCTAAGAATTGTAGTATGATGGCCTAGCAATTTCTATTTTTAGCTTTAAATTTTGATTTAAATATGTCCTTGATTTGAGTACCTCTTACATGTTTAAACTTGTTAAATACCAACCTTGTCCTACTTTTAGTTTAGAAATACTAAGAACTGTCATACTGTCACACTCTATTTTTAGACTTCTAAGAATTGTAATATGATGACGATGACATTGCAATTTCTATTCACACCTCGCTGTGGTTTATATCACAAAAATGTGTCCTTGACTTAAGTACCTATGACAACATGTTTAAACTTCTAAGAATTGTAATATGATGACGATGACATTGCAATTTCCATTCACACCTCGCTGTGGTTTATATCACAAAAATGTGTCCTTGACTTAAGTACCTATGACAACATGTTTAAACTTGTTAAGTACACACCTACTTTTAGTTTAGTAAATTATTTCACCTTGACCCAATTTAGTCAATATAAGCACCATTTGACCTTGCTCTACTTTTTAGCATAAACAACTCGCATTCTTCTTGTTTACATGAATTGATTCTATTTTTATACTTCTAAGAAATGCCATATGATACCCCCACCGGTCAATAATCTTTGACCTTGATCGCTCTATTTTTAGACTTCTAAGAATTGTAATATGATGATGATGATGATGCCATTGCAATTTCTATTTTTAGCTTTGACCGTGACCAGCTCCAAAAATTTATATATCCCACCAAAAAATTTTACCCTGAAAATTCTATTCTTAGATTTTCTATTTTATAGCTTTTCACCTTTTTATATTTCTAAGAAATATGACACCACCGTAGGCCAATAGCCTTTGACCTTTACCACACTATTTTTTAGACTTCTAAGAATTGTAATATGATGATGACATTGCAATTTCTATTTTTAGCTTCTGACCTTGACATACAAATTTTCCCGCCAAAACGTTTGACCGCAGAGTGACCTTGTAATATGATGAGGATGGTGACATTGCAATTTCTATTTTTAGCTTGAAATGGAGTATTCACCTTCAATGAACTCATGACCTACTTTTTATGCATAGCTTACGAGATCGTCGTGACCTTGAAGTGGAGTAGATTTAGATTTCTACGAATTGTAGTATGATGACCTAGCAATTTCTATTTTTAGCTTTAAATTTTGATCTAAATGTGTCCTTGATTTGAGAACCTCTTACATGTTTAAACTTGTTAAATACCCACCTTGTCCTACTAAGAAGTGTCATACGATACCCCTACAGATCAATAACCTTTGACCTTGACCACACTATTTTTAGACTTCTAAGAATTGTAATATGATGATGACATTGCAATTTCTATTTTTAGCTTCTGACCTTGACATACAAATTTCCCCGCGAAAACGTTTGACCGCAGAGTGACCTTGTAATATGATGAGGATGGTGACATTGCAATTTGTATTTTTAGCTTGAAATGGAGTATTAAACTTGTTAAATACCCACCTTGTCCTACTAAGAAGTGTCATACGATACCCCTACAGATCAATAACCTTTGACCTTGACCACACTATTTTTAGACTTCTAAGAATTGTAATATGATGATGACATTGCAATTTCTATTTTTAGCTTCTGACCTTGACATACAAATTTCCCCGCGAAAACGTTTGACCGCAGAGTGACCTTGTAATATGATGAGGATGGTGACATTGCAATTTGTATTTTTAGCTTGAAATGGAGTATTCACCTTCAATGAACTCATGACCTACTTTTATGCACGAGATCGTCGTGACCTTGAAGTGGAGTAGATTTAGATTTCTACGAATTGTAGTATGATGACCTAGCAATTTCTATTTTTAGCTTTAAATTTTGATCTAAATGTGTCCTTGATTTGAGTACCTCTTACATGTTTAAACTTGTTAAATACCCACCTTGTCCTACTTTTAGTTTAGAAACACTAAGAAGTATCATACGATACCCCTACACGTCAGTGACCTTTGACCTTGACCACACTATTATTAGACTTCTAAGAATTGTAATATGATGATGACATTGCAATTTCTATTTTTAGCTTCTGACCTTGACATACAAATTTCCCGCCAAAATGTTTGACCGCAGAGTGACCTTGTAATATGATGAGGATGGTGACATTGCAATTTCTATGTTTAGCTTGAAGCGCAGTATTCACCTTCAATGAACTCATGACCTACTTTTTATGCACGAGATCGTCGTGACCTTGAAGCGGAGAAGCTCCTACCTTACATTACTACTATTACTACCGATATATGCAATGTGTACGATGACCTTGACCTACAGCAAAAACACTCGTAGAAAAAGTATAGTAGAAAAGTGGAGAGCTCCGGCCTTACATTACTACTTGGAAGTTTTGAAAGTCGTAACCTTGAAGTGGAGTATTCACCTTCAATGAACTCATGACCTACTTTCTATGCAAGAGATCGTCGTGACCTTGAAGTGGAGTAGCTCCTGCCTTACATTACTACCGATATATGCAATGTGTACGATGACCTTGACCTACAGCAGAAACACTCGTAGAAAAAGTATAGTAGAAAAGTGGAGTAGCTCCGACCTTACATTACTATTATACTAAATACTAAATGAATCTGTAACAAGTGCGGAATTACCAAATGATGGTATGGCAAACACTGCTTTACCAAATCAAATTGTAACGACTGCTGAACTGGGTATTACTAGTATGGCACTGGATAATCCCCCAGTAGCTCGGAATCTTTTTAATCGAAATTCTGTACTGTTACCGAAAACATGGCGTGTGCTTAATGATGGTCCCATTGAAATTACTCAGATACCTGCAGCAAATGGACGATACACTCGGCGCTACTTTTGTATTTATTGTAAAGCATTATTTGCAAAATTACCTCAGCATCTTCAATCTCGTCACAAGAATGAAGTTGCTGTTGAAAATTTATTAAAGCTCCCTCCAAGTGAGTAATTACTTTTTACATTTCAGTGTTCATAATTCTTTTATGTTTAAAAATGTAAAAATCGTTTTTTAGGACCAGTGTCTAATTCTGATAAATTGATAACAAATGTTAATACTGTATTTTTTTTGCAAATTTTTCATTTTGGTTATTTATATTCAAAATTTTAATAAGGTAACTATAAAGCACATTTGCTAACTTTGGTAGCTAGGCACCATTTTTTTTAGTAAAATAAATTAGAATCTACTTGATTTGACATTTGCTTTATATAAACATCTTGGGGCTATCGGGTGTCGATTTATTGGCCAAAATACCCTCTTCAAAGGGTATGTAATTGAGAAGTAATTTTTTTAAATTTCAGATATGGTCTTGACAATGTTAAATCGTTATTATTAGATTTGGATGCTGGTCTAATTACTTGTTTTATGATATGGGTTAATTTTCCCTTCTGTTCAGGGTCTCAGGAGAGAAAAAAAATCATATAAACTATTAGATGCAAAGGTGACTACGAACATAATACCTGTAGAGAATACAATACTGGAACTCTTCTAGTGGCAAGGCGTCCTCCTCCAAATCTGGTTCATCTCAGCACTGATGTAGCATCTTGTCCAGAATGTAAAGGGCAATTTCTCAAGTCTTCCTTACGTCGTCATTATGTACATTGTGCTATAAACTTTAACAAGGGTCAACGTAATATGTACATTTTAAGTAAGACAGTTTACCAGCAGCTACATTCTAAAGCTTGTCATAATCTGGTGAGTCGCATCTTTCCTGTTTTAAGAAATGATGAGTGTGTGACCATAGTTAAATATGATGAATTGGCAATTTGTGTTGCAAATGATTTATGTCGAACATATTCTGATCAGCATTTTGATGATATGATTCGAGCCAAAATTCGGCTTATGGGCAGATTACTTACGAAGGCAAGAGAATTGGACAGTACAGTTTCTGATTTAGCATCTTTAATGTCTCCTACAAAATACGATGTTGTGGTGGAGGCAATAAATATTGTTGCAGGTCCAAATCCTGAAGGTACCCATTACAGGACTCCTTCTGTTGCAACAACACTCTCGACAATTTGTAAAAGAGCTGCAAACATATGGAAGGTAGAATGTCTTAAAAAAGATCAAGAAAAAAAGACGCGGAGGACTTTTTAACTCTTTTAACTGTTTGTAATACAGGAGCAATTACCAGAACTGCTATAGAAAATAGAGTGGAACATCAGCGTCATAAAATAATAGAATTACCTGATAAATCTGATATTATACAGTTGGTATCTTATGTTAGAAGAAAGCGTAGAGAGGTGTACCATTTGTTAAATGATTATTGTATCAAAGGACATACAGCTTCTAGTAATTTTCCCATAGATGTTTGGACTTCTCTTTCCACCTATACTCTTATATCTCTGCTTGTATTCAACCGAAGGCGGGCTGGTGAATTAGAGAGAATTAAAATCCAAGACTACAAAAGTCTTCAGTGAGTTGAAAAGGCCATTACTAATTTTAATAATCTGTCTTGAAGGGAGAAAAATGCAACCCGCACTTACAAAAGATTTGAAATTAGAGGAAAATTAAATCGACCTGTACCTGTACTCGTTCATTGGGAGCTGGAACTTTGTCTTAATCTCATAATCAAGTGTAGAGACCTTGCTGGAGTTTTTAGTACCAATCCCTATATTTTTAGACTTCCTTCTTCAGGTACTCGTCATCGTCATTTACGTGCTTGTCTTATTATGAGAAATATTTCCAATAGTTGTGGAGCAAAGCAACCACATTTGTTGATGGCAACTGTTTTGCGAAAACAGATAGCTACAGAATGTGCTATTTTAGATTTGACTGATAACATGATAAAAGATGTTGCTAATTTTAAAGGGTCATGCCGAAAACATTCACAATAAAATATATAGGTTACCAGTTGAAACCAGAGATATCATTCGTATGTCACATGTCCTCGAGATGATTCAAGGTGATACTGAAGAACAAGAACATGACAATGACAGTACTAGTGACGAAGACGATGGAGTAGATTTCAATGTGAACCTATCATCCAACACTGAAGCTATTCCTGCAACTGACGGCCCTTCACCAATCAATTATAGATCATCCCGACCCATTGCCATTACGCCTGCTAATACAATTGATGCTTTGAGTTCTAAAAAATCAATTAACACATTCAGTGCGCATAACGCTTATAAGCGTTTAGTTAGTTGTGCGCCGGTGCCTCTGACGCTTTGAAGCGTTTTAAACCGATTGCAGGTTCGATTGATTCAGTTGTGTAGGCACGCAGTTAAGTGTAGTTAGTGAACGTGGGCACCTTACTAAAGATATTTTTAAATGTAAATAACGTGCGGTTTTTAGCTGTTGAAGTTTTTAATCCTATATAACAATGGAAAGTGGTAGTGATAGTGCAGGCCCCTCACAAGCTAAAAAAAGACGTTTTTCGAAATATCAAAAATTTACAGAGGCCAAGTTGCTAGAAATATTAGAAGATAGTGATTGGGATGATGACGAAATCGATGATAAATTATCTTCAGCTGTGGAGTCAGGGTCGGATGCAGGGTCGGATCCGGGGGATGAGTGCCCACAGGAAAATAATGTTGAAGACAACATTTTAGTAGATGATGTTGTAGAAACAATTGACTGGCAAGTCGATCCCGTAGATATGCATGTTAGAGATTTTTCAGGTAACGAAAGTTTACTGGTTTTGCCTTCCGAAAGTACACCCATTGCCTTCTTTCGTCTTTGTACAATTATTAGTACGCGAAACTAATGCAAATGCTGAAAATATATTTCTCTCAGCGTCGACAAAACCACAGTCGAGAATAACTTTATGGAAAGAGCTCACAGAGCAAGAATTACTATTTCTGGGAATTAGTTTACATATGGGTATAGTGAAACTTCCGAGGATTCAAGATTATTGGAAGTCTGATCCATATTTTCACAATGAGGCAATAGCTTCTAGTATTGGTAGGAACCGATATTTAATTATTTCGCGAGCCCTGAACTTTGCTGGTCCAGAAGAACCAGTTGTAAATTATTTCAAACAAAGGATGGCTGAGGTATATTCTTCTGGATGTGATCTTTCTCTTGATGAGTCCATGGTACTATTTCGTGGGAGGTTACAATTTCGGCAGTACATTAAAAATAAACGGCATAAGTACGGTGTCAAATTATATAAGTTGACCACTTCTAGAGGTATTTGCCTTAAATTTTGTATATATTCTGGTATGTTAGACGAATTGGGGGGTAAAGGACACACAGACAAAGTAGTGTTGCATTTATTACAAAACCGATTAAATCTTGACCACCATGTATACATGGATAATTTTTACAATAGCTTCGAGTTGTATAGAAAACTACTAGAGAATGGAACATGTGCTACTGGAACATTGCGGCCCAACAGACGAACAAAACCAAACGATGTGATTTCTGCTAAGTTAAAACGAGGCGAAACAATTGCACGATATGCCAAAGGAATTATAATCGGCAAATGGAAAGACAAGCGAGATGTGCATTATATTTCCAATGCATACACTAATGAAATGGTAGAGGTGGAAAATAGAAGGAAACAAAAGATTTCCAAGCCTCTACCAATTGCAGAATAAAACAGACATATGTCAGGAATTGACCACTCTGACCAAATGCTGTCTTATTACCTTTCTGAAAGGAAAACCATACGCTGGCCAAAAAAATTTTTTTTTCATGTAATGGAGATTATACTCGCAAATTCACACCATTTGTATAACAAATATTCGGGACAGCGGATGTCCTTATATGATTATAGGTTGGCTGTTATAAAACAACTCTTGCCTCCCATCACTAAACCTGTTCCAGTATTACACATCAACTACGAAAACGGAAACAAACTCCAGGCAAGAAGCAAAATCAAGAAAAAGATGTAAAATGTGTATGGAAACGGAAAACAAACGCACAGACACCATTTACGAATGTGACAGTTGTCCAGGAAACCCAGGGTACTGCCTAAACTGTAGCATTATAATGCATAAATAGATTTGTAACCTTCGTTTTCATGTGATTTGCTCATTCTCGTTTTCGGTTTTATGTGATTTGATAGTTTTGCCAACGTATTTAAATTTTTATTTGTATCAGTTTTAATATTCAAGTTTAATTTTGTTCATTTATTTTGTATGCAAGTTTTTTGTATATTTTATATTTTTATGTAGCTTGATATAATAAATGCAGCCAAGTTTTCAATTATATATATGAACGCTTTCAAGCGTCAGCGGCTCTTGGCTAAAGGCATCGAGGCTCAGTGCCCTCGCCGCTTACAAGCGTCAAAATTTTTTGCAAAAAAATTACATTTACCGCAACAATTATTCTATAAATAGGTAAGCTCGAAATAAACGATTTATATGGGTTTTATAATGACGTGACTAAAATAAGGGGTTGGCCTGTGACGATAGTCGCAATTTAGCGTGGGCAGCGAAAGTGTTAAGAGAAGACGTATAGGTATTTTCCTAACTTTATGCTTAAAATTCTAAAAATTACATTCGTTATTATATAAAAACCAATTTTCTCAGACAATTAAAACTAATAAACTTGCTACGTTCCGATTACATATTGGTGCGAAAACAGCAGGTCTTGAAATATAGTTTTTTAATTATCAGTGGAATTTCGTTTTTGATTTGATCAATTTGTACATGTTTAGGTATACCTAGGTTTTGTGGTCCAAAGAATTCGTGGAGCACTGAGGAGAAAAATGCTGTTATGCAGGCCTTTGAAAGTTGTTTATCTACTGAAAAATTACCACCATACAGAGATGTGGAGACTGCAAAAGTAAATAATGTTGCTTTGAGTAATAGATCTCCTGAAGAGATTCGTTTGTGGATTAAAAATCACCAAATATTAAGTTTTTATAATTTTATTATAAATCATATGAGGCGCTTATTTGCAAAACTTGCTAATCGACAAAAATACCGAAAATCACTTTTTGGCGCTAATATAATCTAAATTTAAAGACGGATCGAATGGGAAAATCAGATTTCTACAAAACTGGCGCTTTAACACTAAACAATGCCTTTAAAGTCTAGAGTTATTTGCAAAACTGGTCGTTTGGTTTGACGTTTTATTTGCAAAACTCTCTCATTGCTTAGCAGCCAATAGCATGTGCTAATCTGTTCACGTGACTGTCCCCACGCAATAATCTGCTGCAAGTGTAGGTGCTACACATCTTATTAGCCTACAATAACGTTATAAAGTTTAGTAAAGCACACGTGTTAGTCAAGTGGCAGTATTGAAATCTTATAACTAATTATTATGGAAGAAGTGGGTGAAAGTGCACCCGTTGCACCTTCTCCTTTCGGAAAAGGACGAAAGAAAATTCGCCAACTTGAACAATATAAGAGACAATTACAAAAACGGGCAAGGTAAGTGTTGCTAAACTACCTTTACGATTTAAAAAAGCTATTAGCGTCATTAAAATTTAAATTTGCTTTAACTTTTCAAATTTCAAAAAATTGTTTGTACACCTTTGACAATTTTAAAATTATTACTAGTAACAAAGATAACTAAGTGTTATCGAAACGTTTAGTTTGTATAACAATTTTACAAATACACCATTCAAAACCCGAAAAGATAAATATTTTAATGGTAAAAGTTTCCGTTTTCAGATTATTAGCATCAGATTCTAATAAGCTAAATTTAAACCGGGTGACTTTAAAGTTACAACATAACTCTGTAATGTTTCCTATTAATGGTAGCTTCTACCGGTCTTTTACCTGTTGTAAAATTTTATTACTGTACAATTTGTATGCTCTTTTTGAATATGAGTGCTTTCTCAAAGGGAGGTTCAGACTTCCCTGGATGTTTGGAAGTAGGTTGGGTTGCCTGTCCTAGGTTAATTTTACAAATGTTACTACATCAACAGGAAATGTTTATTTACAATAAAAACTGAAAATTATGATCTGATTCTAATAAAATTAAATGAAACTGAAACTAAACGATTATATAATCCAACGGAATACTATTAAATAATATTTTAATTATTCCATATGGTTGCTGAAAAACGTCTACGCCTCTGGCCTATTTTAGTTTCGAACCTTTCTTGATTGTTGTGCTTTTAAATCTAAAAACAGATGATCAAAACGTGGTATAACGTTGAATAGATTTGTTTCGTTAATTACAAGTGATAATAATTAAGTAGTGTGAAATTGTGGTGTGGTAATGGTGCAAGGAGGTGGTTATATACTGAGTAAGTAAGGAATTGACTTTATTTCTAATTTAAGTTAGAAATGCTATTTGTAATTGAAACAGGAACAACAGGTGTTAGTCAGGTGTATGGTTTATTTCTTTTTGATTGAGAAGGGGTATTTTATAGGGATGAATAGGGATTTATAGGGGATGAATAGGGATTTATAGGGGATGACTAAATAA
>JARFJB010000105.1:0-42500 GCA_036346205.1 Vesta saturnalis
AGACACAAGACACACACACCAGAACAGACAAGACACAGACACACAGACACACGACACAGACACGACCAGACACAACACAAACACAGCACACAGACACACAGACACACAGACACACAAACAAGACACAGACACACAGACACACAAGACACACAAACACAGACAGACACACAGACACAGCACACAGACACAACACAGAACACAGACACACAAACAACACAACACACCACACACAACACAAAACAGACACACAGACACACACACAGACAACAGACACAGACACACAAACACAGACACACAGAACACAGACAACACACACACACACACAGAACAGACACACAGACACAGACACACAGACACAGACACACAGAACACAGCACAAGACAACAGACACACGACACAAACACAACACACAGAAACGACACAAGACACACAGACACAGACACAAGACACAAACAACACACACACACACAACACAACACACAACACAACACACACAACACACAACACACAGACACACAGACACACAACACACAACACACAACACAACACACAACAACAACACACAACACAACAACACAAAACACAACACACAGACACACAGACACACACACAACAAACACAGACACACAGACACAGACACCACAACACACAGACACACAGACACACAGAACACAGCACACACACACACACACACACACACACACACACACACACACACACAAACAGAGACACACAGACAAACAGACACACAGACACGCAGGCACGCAGGCAGACAGACACACAGACACACAGACACTCAGACACACTGACACACAGACACGCAGAAACACAGACACACAGGCACAGACACACAGACTCACAGACACACAGACACACAGGCACACAGGCACAGACACACAAATACAGAGACACAGACACACAGACACTCAGACACAGTCACACAGGCACACAGACACAGACACACAGACACACAGACACAGACACACAGACACACAGACACACAGACACAAGGGCACACAGACACGACACAGACGCACACACAGACAGACAGACAGACACACAGACACACACACACACACAGACACGCAGACACACAGACACACAGTCACACAGACATACAGACACACAAGAACACAGACACACAACACACAGACACACAGACACAGACAACACAGACACACAGACACACAGAACAAGACACAGACAGACAGACCCACAGACACACAGACACACAGAACACAGACACACAGACAGACAGACACAGCACACAGTACACACATACACACCGACAACAGAACAGACACAGACACACAGACACACAGACACGCAGACACACAGACACACAGACACACAGACACACATATCACACACACACAACACACACACACACACACACACACAACACACACACACACACACAGACACACACACACACACACAAACAGACACACATCAAACATACACAAGACACACAGGCACACAGACACACAGACACAGACACACAGACACACAGAACACAGACACACGCACAGACACACAGACTCACAGACACAGGCACAGAACACACAGACACAGACACACAAACACAGAGACACAGACACACAGACACTCAGACACAGCACACAGACACAGAACAAACACACAGAAAGTACACAGACACACAGACACACAGACACACACACACAGACACACAGACAGACAGACACAAACACACCCACACACACACACAAAGACACGCAGACACACAGACACAAGACACACAGGCATACAGGCACAAGACACACAGACACACAGACACACAGCCACGCAGACACACAGATACAAGACACACAAGACACACAAACACACAGACACAGACACACAACAAGACCACCTACCTACAAGGCTCCCACCAGACACAAGTCGTGGGAAGGAAACAGAATAAAGGATAAAAAAGGCGCCAATCGTCTTGAAGACGATAAAAAAAGATTAGTAAGTAAATCAATTTTAATAAACTCAAATTATTAACAAAAAACAAATAAGGTTTCCACCTAAACATAAGTACGGACACACAAGACATAACAGCATTTGTAATGGTGGAATTACGAATAAGGGTTAAAAAAAAACTTAGGATTGAAGAAAACTGACCCCCAAAGTATTTAACCAAGACTTGTTTTAACCAGTCAAATAACCACAGATTTAACAAAGGAAAAGTCCCCATTTAGTAAAAAAAATTCAGCTATCTGTTATAATTAACATTACATTAAGAAACAGAAAACATGGATCTCTAAATACTCTTCTATAACTCAATAGAACAGTTAGGCCGTGATAAGTAAGGTAACATTTCAACCAAGACACTCATTAAACTATCTATTATTTACAAAGTCATTAAAAGGGCAAAAAAAAAAACACCAGTGGGCACCTTTCAGTAAGCATTAAATCCTAATTAATACAATTGAAACACAAAGACACATAAGGCAATAATAATCAAAATACTTTAAAGATTCGTAAAACTAACATAACCAAACAGTGGCTATCAAGGGTCAACCCCCAAGAGGTCTCCTGACTGGATTCCTGTCACCAGGTGAATCTTCCGAGACAGAACCAAAGTTCCTCGTAATAAATTTACCATTGTGGAAATATAAGAAAGAAATCGCAAACCCAAACATGACGATCTATAAAAAGTATAACTAAACGGCAAGAAATTACTTCTAAAACAAAACCTGTTTGAATACAGACAAGGACTAATCAATTTTCAATTCTATCAATTACGATATTTTCAATTATGTAAAAGAAAAATATGTCGGTGAGCTACGGCTTTATATAATTAAAATGGGAGAATCAATTGTCTCAAAAACGATAGCTAAAAATGAAAACATGTTACCTCGTGGTAGGGGTTATGTAATACGCACCTCGTTGAGCAGGTAAAAATAATGAATCACCAATAAATCTGGTTGTGGATAATTTATAAAGCATAATTAATCCCCAAATACCAGGGATGCTTCTTAAATTAACCGAAATTTAACCCACCCTCAACTGTCATGCTGTTAAAGCAAAATCACCGACCTGCCTACCTGCGGCCAATTTCCGAACTATATTCTATCGAAGTTAAAACTGTAGAAAAACTATTGATGTTGAAAAATAGTAGCTCAATGAGGTTGGAAAAACATTAATTGATTGACGATAACAGAATCTAATGATGATATAGTGAGGGACACTAAGTTTTAATGTTTAAAAAATAATTAACCGGTTTCACCGTAACACCCCTCACCAAAGGAGAACCAGCGTAATCATAAAAGAAAACGAAAATTAAAATCCCAAGACAACCCAACCCCAGCAAAATCAAAACCCCTCCCTTGAATTTTAAAACCCTAACGAAGCGGACTAAACGCGACACGACCGGAAACCACGTGGCGGACGTAATTCACAAGCCAACAACAACACCACCCAGAAGTCACACAGACACGGACACCCTGGCTCCAACTCCCACCTGAGCCCCGGCAATCTAACCACCAGGTCAAACAAATAAAAAAAAAAAAATAAAACACAAACTTATGTTCTCCAACCGTACTCGTTGTTCGGTGCTCATAAAACAGAACGACCCTCAGGGACACAAGAGCCCAAGGAGAAAGACAAAAACCAGAAAAGATTGTTGCGCACAGACCCCCCCTATCCACTAAGAAAATCACAACGGGCACCCAGTGCGTCTTATACCCCGACAAATTCTCCCAAAGAAATGAAAGGAACAAGAAGAGTAGAAGATAGATCGCTCACCAAAGATTAGCTCGGCTTTATGCGCAAAACTTCAAGACAGTCTTTAAACACGCAGCGTAAAAGAAGGTATACACACTGCCCTCAAAACTAAAACATAAATGAACAGTAAAATAAAAGGTTAAGTTTGTTGGGATCTCAAAGCGGAAAAGGATTTTGAGGGAACACACCACACATTCGTTCATCGAAACATACAGCAATTACGCCCCCCCAACCCCTGACAGGCTATAGGACCGGACCTAAAACCCCCAACCCAACCAAACCCATTCCCAAACCCCTGCACACAAGAGATACGTCCAAAACCCACCGAAAGAATAAAAGGAGGAAGTTAAGGGCTCTGATGTTCGACAGATACACCGAAGAATGAAAAGATAGAGGTGATTAACCCTAAATAACCATCCCACATGTAGATCCCACCAGCCACCCGAAAGAAAGGAATGCGCCTCTATAATTAATGTAACAGTACCAAAAGGTATTGGCAAAAAAATAATAAAGACTTAACGAAAAAACCTATCACAAAAAAACATACATGCACTGGCAAACCCAAAGGAGGAACTTCCACCAGCACTAACGCTCAACAAAATGAAAAAAAAAATATTAATACGACAAAGACACTCGCACAAACTAGTGCAAAAGAAGGAATGAAGTAAACAAACTCCACCACAAAGAATAAATGTCCCTGTGGGCAAAGTAAAAAGAAAATTAATTTGAACAGAAACCACAATAAAAGAAAAACTATCGTTTCGCCAAAAATATATAAACTAAATCCAAAGTTGGACCAAGATACAAGGAAAAAAGTGCAAAGTAAGTCAAAAAAGGAACCGTTAACGTCTAAAGGAGGACCAAGATCCTTGACATTCCACACACCAACGTCTTTACCTTTCTCGTTAACTAATCGGTAAGTCAAAGGTCCAGAACACAACACAACGAACATACAGGACAGTTTGACTAAATTGTCGACCAGCATCCGATAGAACAAAATTTCGCTTCCATACACACAGAGGTTTAAAGTGAACCGTACGTTTCAGATTGTAACAGAACTAACATCGTAACAAAAGTCTGTTACCGACGTCGCATGAATTTCAGATAAATGGTTGAACCACAAGTTGTTCACGTGTGTCAAGAATTCGTTCCAGTGAGTTGTTTAAAACAGAATAATACTCCCGAATTAGACACCAAAGGTTAGAAAGGAAGGAGTATGACCAGTAACCAGACAACCAATGCATGTGCTATTTTGTGAATATGCTCGTCCCAACCGATGATTATCGGCAATATAGGAACGGATCGCGGTACCAATAACACAAACGTTCACAAAATTTATTTGTGGGTGAACCACAGACCAAACATGACACACTGATTAACCAATTTCCTAAAAGCAGAGTGATAAATTGCGGCCCATTATCTGCCATGATGATTTGTGGCACACCAAAAGGAGGAAAACGTCACTAAAAAAGCAACACTTCTAGCAGTACCAGAAACAGGTTTCAATAAAACGAATTTGGTTACCCAATCGCAGACACAATAACATGGTATTTCCATGAGTAGACGTGGAAAAGGACCAAAATGTCCACAGAAATGCATTGAAAGATACCTCATCTTTTCTGATTACCCCAGACCATAGCGCCCGCCACAAGGAGCCAAACAAACACATCGTCGTACAAATTTACGACATCGAACCTCATCTTTGGCCAATAATAAAGTTCTTTTAATTTAGAAAAGTTTTGAAAGTTCCAAGACCAGAAGTACCGAAACTGTTTGATAAGTTGAGAACAGGACGTGGAATAACGCTTCCACCACTAAATTGGAAGAAACCAGTTCATTAGGAATTAATTTAAATAGACCACCACACGTCCACAGGATAGGAATTAGGAACAGAAGAAACGAACACTGATACCAAGACAAAATCGCCAGAAAGAAGTTCAAACAAACATTAAGAGGTGACTCGAAAGACACAGGGGCATAGAAAAGATTACCGCAACACATTAGAAGGTTTATAAAAATTTTTAACATTAATAAGCCATGATTGCCACACAGACACACAGACACACAGTCACATAGTCACACCTACACACAGATACACAGACACACAGACATAGAGACACACAGGCACACAGAGATACAGACACACAGACACACAGTCACGCAGGCACACAGACACACATACACACAGACACACACACACAGACACACAGACACACAGGCTCACAGACACAGACACACAGACACAGAGACACACAGACACACAGACACACAGGCTCACAGACACACAGACACACATACACACGGACACACGGACACACAGACACAAAGACACACAGACACACCGTCATACAGACTCACAGGCACACAGAGACACAGACACACAGACACACAGACACGCAGACACACACAGACACACATACACACATACACACAACACACACACACACACACACACACACACACACACACACACACACACACACAAACTGAGACACACAGACAAACAGACAAACAGACACACAGACACACAGTAACTCAGACACACAGACACACAGACACGCAGAAACACAGGCACAGACACACAGACTCACAGACACACATACCCACAGACTCACAGACACACAGACATAGGCATACAGACACAGACACACAGAATCACATACACACAGACACACAGACACACAGACTCCAACACACACAGACACACAGGCAAATAAACACAAACACAGAGACGAAGACCCAGAAACACATACACACAGGCACACAGACACACAGACACACAGACACAGATACACAGACACACAGACACACAGAAACACAGATACACAGACTCGCAGACACACAGGCACACAGACACACTGACACAAAGGCATACAATCATACAGACACACCGATACACAGACACACAGACACACCGACACACATACACACAGATACACAGACACACGGACACAGACACACAAGCACACAGACCCAAAGACACACAGACACACAGACATACAGACAGACAGACACACAGAGACACAGGCACACAGACACAGACACACAAACAGATACACAGACACACAGACACAGACACATAGACACACACACACAGACACACAGACACGCACACACAGACACACGACACACAGACACCACAGCACACAGACACACAGACACCAAAGCACACGACACACAGAACCACAGACACCACAGACACCACAGACACACACGACACCCACACGCACACGCACACGCCACACACGCACACGCACACGCACACGCACACCACACCACACGCACACGCACACGCACACACACACCAACACGCCACGCACACGCACACGCACACGCACACGCACACGCACACGCACACGCACACGCACACGCACACGCACACGACACCACACGCACACGCACACGCACCACACGCACACCACCACACGCACACGCACACGCACACGACACGCACACCACACACACGCCACGCCACGCACACGCACACGCACACGCCACGACACGCACACGCACACGCACGCACACGCACACGCACACGCACACGCACACGCCACGCACACGCACGCACACGCACACGCCCGCACACGCACAGCACACGCACACGCACACGCACACCCACACCACACGCACACGCCACACGCACGCACACGCACACGCACACGCACACGCACCACACGCACACCACACGCAACACACGCACACGCACACGCACACCACACACACACACACACCACACACACACACACCACACACACACACACACACACACACACACACAACACACAACACACAGACACAACAACAACAACAGACACACACACACAGACACAAGACACAAGACAACAACACGACACAAGACACAGACACACAGACAAGACACACAGACACAAGACCACAGACAAACAGACTCACAAAAATACACTACACACTGACACAGACCAAACACAAAGACACACAGACAACAAGACACAGACACACAGGCTCACAGACATTCATACACTGACACACAAACGCACAGACACTCAGGCACACGGATACACAGACACAGACACACAGGCACACAGACACTCCGACACACAGACACATAGGCACACAGACACACGGACCTTCTGTCTCACAGACACACTGACATACAGTCACACAGACACACAGACACACAGACACACAGACACACAACCACTTTTCGAATTTTGGGTTGACCTGTTTCAAGTGGCTGTTTGAAACGGTGAGCTATATACATCCTTTCTTTTCTCTGCGGCCTTGGGTAGACTGGCAACCTTGCAGTTGCCTATAATTTCCACGTGTCCAGGAATCCAGGCTATCACTAGGTACATTTTCCTCGTCAGTAAAAAGTCAACGTGTGCCCTGATTTCCTGTACCAGCCCATCTTCTCTGAAGTCGTTAGTTAGGGCTTCAACAACGCTGCGAGAGTCGGTACAAACGATATATCGGTCATGATAACAGTTTTCTACGATAAGCAAGGCATATTTTATCAAAATTTGTTCCGCCGTAGCTACGCTTACCTTAGTATGGAGTGAGAAAGGTGGTTAATGCTACCACACAAAAGGCGCAACCGGCTCCTTTTGGTGTCTTAGAGCCGTCGGTATTCAGAAGGCGATGCCTTTGGTAAGTATTCCGTAGCTCGCAGTACATTTGTTGGTACTGGACATTGGGCGTTTCGATTTTCTTGCAGGCTCCTAGGGACGTATCGTATTTCGGACGTCTTCTGCCTCAATGCGCAACTTCGTACAGTTGTCTCCGTATGACGGAGATCACCGGTAAGTTGTGATTCTCTAATATTTCCTTACAACTGACGGTGCAAGGGCGAGTAATTGTGGTCCTGTTTCAAACACACTGACATTGCAATCTAGCATCAATTCATAGTCGTGGTAATAAGGATACGATAGCGGTTTGAAGCCGGCTTCCCAGTAGACAGAATATCTGGGTAACGCACCTAGAGCTAACTTCAGCGCTATATAATGAAGAGATTCGAGCGGGAGCCTGGAGTACTTCGTTTATTTCAGCCATCGACTGCGAGGATTTATATATATATATATATATATATATATATATATATATATATATATATATATATATACATAGATCATCAACGTGCGTTGCTTTTCCTACTGAGTAGTCCAGCTCTCCAAGCAATTGATTAATGGCTATCCTAAACAACGTAACGCTTAATATTCGGACGCATATTTTACGATGTGAGGAAATACTGTCGACGAATTTAGTAATCTTTTCCTTCTATTCCCCACTGTACCATTGTTTTGACAATGTTATAAAGCCATGTTATATCGTAAGCCTTTTCGATGTGGAAGAATACAGCCACGACATGTTCTCGTTTGGAGAAACTTCTCTGTATAGTGTCTTCCGGAGCTACTAAATTGTCGAGTGTCGAGCTATTCTTTCTAAAAACGGACTGAAACGGAGACAACAAGTTTCGGCTTTGAATGTATCACATTAGTCTGTAATTTACCTTTCTTTCCAGGACTTTTCCCATTGAAGAAGTGAGCGATATGGGCCGATATCCCTCGGCAACATCGGGCAGCTTCTGCGGTTTCAAGATGGAGACAACTGTTGCGGTCTTCCAACTGTCCGGGTAGTTACCATCGTCCCGGAGTTTATTCTATATGTCGAGTAGCTGCATTTTTCCTTCGAGAGAGAGACGTTTGATCCGTACACCTAGTACGTCTGGTACAGGGGACGAATTCCCACATTTTGAGGGAGCGCATTCTAATTCCTGGATAGATAATGGTAAATTATATGTGGTTTCTAATGTCGTGCTAAATCAATAGGCACTTCGAGTGAACGATTCCTTTTTTTTAATGCGGTGTTATAATTGTGGGTACTACTAACCGTAATCTCCATTGGATCCGTTGTGGAAGTTTGATCTTTCGTTAGAATAATGCGAGTAGAGGAGTATGTTCGTCCAGATATATTATTGATCTTTTTCCACATCCCAATTATGGGCTTTTTTGTTGTGAGTATGAAACGCTGCGCTTTAGCTCGGCGTCGTTTGTAACGGATACAAGGTTCGATTTTCAGATTACGCCTAAAGTACTTAAAAGTTATTTCCTTATTCTTAACATCTTCGGCTACCTCGTTGTTCCACCATGAAGAATTGTTGTTTTCCTTCTAGGGGAAGTTCAGAGGATATTTTTCCCTGCAGCTTGACAAACTAAGGCTGTAAATTCCGGCATATGTAGTTCTTCTTCTCTAGAAGCTAGAAGTCTAGTGAAGTCTGCCGTAAATTCGTCCCAGTTGGCTTTCTCCGTAATCCAACGCGTAGGAAAGTATGCTGCTGCCATATTTTGGTGTAAGCAAACATAAATCGGCATATGGTCGGACATAGCACCGTCTGGCGAGACCAACCATCTCAATAAAGGTGCTAACGCAGGACTGCAAAGCGTTGGGTTGCTGGATGAGAATGAATTGGATTGAGAATTGACGTATGTCAGTTCTACACTATTCATCAATATCAGATCGTTGTTATCGATTAAATCTACAATTATTCTGCCAGCAGCATCTACACCTTGAGATCCTCATATAGTATTGTAGGCGTTAAAATCACCCAAAATCATAAAGGGTCTAGGCAATTGACGTGTTGAATCTGGTTGGATGTATGTGGAACTATTTACAACAAAATACGTTATGAGGACGTTTTTTTCTTACATTACCCATTAGCCGTTATTTATTACACATCATAATGCACAATACAAACCCATATTAATTTAATTACTGTCATTAACTAGTAAATTTTCACACAGGACCATTACTGAGAATGTACTACGTACTTATCTGATCACTTTAGAAACTCTATTATTAGTGTGTATATACAGTATGTCCCCGGGTCGACTTTAAAAGAGGCAAAATTCTCTTATTTTTGATTTCTCAGAAAATTTAATTCTTTCTGATTTTCCCTGCTTGTTTTCAAACACCCGAAATACAAATTACTTGCTATTTAATTCTAACGGTTCTCGAGATATCATTTTCCTTGAAAAATTCGAGCTTTTCGTAATTTTTTGAAGTAAATTGATTTGTTTCAAAGGAAAAATCAAATTGGACTCACAAGTTTTAATTAATAAATTTAACAATTGGTGGTAAAATGAAATGAAATTCTCAAAAAACTGAACTATTAATTTTCTATTCGAATAATGCTCCTCCTTTTTCCGCACAGATTTCAATGCGAGCTCTGAATTCATTCAAACTGCGCCTTATTTCTTCGATTAATAGGGACTGGACAGCATTCCGTATCCTATTTTTCAATTGCTCTTCATCATTGTCTAATGGCTCACTGTACACAATTTGTTTTAAACGACCCCACAGATAAAAGTCCATTATTGTGAGATCAGGACTTCTCGACGGCCATAAAATGGGACCATCTCTTCCTATCCAGTTATCATGGAACTCTGTATTGAGCCACTGGCGAACAGTACCGGCATAATGAGCAGGGCACCCATCGTGCTGGAAGAACATTTCAAATTGGTAGTTCAATGGCAATTCATCCAGTTTATCAGTTAAAAAATTTTGCAACATTTCCAAATATGAATAATGGTTTAAATTTTGATCAAAAAAATATGGGCCAATAATTCCATGGTACGAAACCGCACACCACACATTAACTTTTTTCAAACATTGTCTGCGACTAGCAATTCGGAAGTTTGGATTCGTCCTACTCCAGTAACGGCAATGTTGGGAGGAAACGACTCCGTTAGTTGAAAAGGTCGATTCATCGGAGAACATTATTCGTTTATGAAAATTTGAATCTTCCAAAACTCTATTGCCCATTTCCAAAAAAAAAAAATCCAGACGTTTGGCTTCATCACCGTTCTCTAAAGTTTCCCCAAATTGCGGCTTAAATGGTAAAATTTTGTTCTCCTTGAAGATTCTTTGTAAATGAGATTTACCTATCCCAATTCGTAGTGCCCTCCTTCTTAAAGACAACCTTGGAGCTTCTGTTGCGTAATGAACGGCGAGAACAGTAGCAGCATCTTCTTCATCGAACAACTGCTTTGGCTTCTTTAGGTTTAAAACAGAGTCTGTTTGAAGGAATTCAGTTACCTAGTTTTTTGCTCCGACATTCGAAATGGTAACCTCCGCGTATTTTTGGTTGAATTTTCCGATAACAACTCGGTAGCACTCTTCCCCAGCTCCGTAACATTGCATTAGATAAATTCTTTGTTGTAAAGTCAACATTATAGCATACAATTCAAATTAGCATGAATTACTTTGCAGTTCAACAGAATTATCACATTTGACAATTTCTGTCAGTGGTGTTTTTCAATGAAATCCCCCTACTAAAGTTACTTCTAAAAATTAGGAAAAACATTCTAAGTCCAATTTTTCAAGAAAAATGATATTATCTCGAGAACCGTACGAGTAAAATAGAAAGTAATTTGTGTTTCGAGGGTTTGAAAACAAGCAGGGCAAATCATCAGAATGAAATTTTCTGAGAAATCAAAGAGAATTTTCCCTCTTTTAAAGTCGATCCGGGGACATACTATATATATATATATATATATATATATATATATATATATATATATATATATATATATATATATATATATATATATATATATATATATATATATATATATATATATATATATATATATTATGTACATATATCATTATAATAAATATTTGTCTGTTAATATAACATGATTATCATGTTTTACTATGTAACTTATAAAAAAAATCTTCGTCTGTCCTAAATCACAAACAGTGGTTATAGTAATATCTAGCATTTATGTGATTGCTGTTTTAACTTCAGTATGGGAGAAGAATAAAGTATGGTTTGTCAAACCAACATGTTTTAAAGATGTGTGTGTGTGTGTGTGTGTGTGTGTGTGTGTGTGTGTGTGTGTGTGTGTGTGTGTGTGTGTGTGTTGTGTGTGTGTGTGTGTGTTGTGTGTGTGTGTGTGTGTGTGTGTGTGTGTTTGTGTGTGTGTGTGTGTGTGTGTGTGTTTGTGTTGTTTGTGTGTGTGTGTGTGTGTGTGTGTGTGTTTGTGTGTTTTTTTCGTTCTTTAGGGTGCTTGCTTCCGATGGGTGTGTGTATTGTTTGTAAATGCGTATGTGCGTTTAGTGTGTGTTTTGGGTGTTCTTCGTGTGCATGCTGGGTATGTGAGTGTATATGGAATAGGTGAAAATAATTTTGAAATAATGTAGCATTACATTTATGCCATTTGAAAAAAAACATACAATCATTGAAACGATTGGTTTTAAAACGTGAGTAAAACAACTCTTATTTACTTAACCAACTAGTAACAATTGGATACAAGTTCTCCCCTTTTAAATCTTCCCCATCAGAACTGTAGCATTTAGAGATACGATAACGAATTACAAATAACAAGTTCATAATTTACAATTACTTAAGCATTTTATCAGATTTTATGTTAAAGTAAGGTTATGCAGGTGAGTGAAATATAATCAACTTTCTTTGACTATGGCAAGATTCACTTATTAGCTCATTTTGCAACGTTTGACAAAGTTTTCCCAAGATGTGCGTTGCACGTGCATGTGCGTGTGGGTGCGCATGTGCGTGTGCTTGTGCTCGTGTGTGGTTCAGCATGTTATGCGTTAGGTGTCGTGTTCGTGAATGTAGATACATAAGCACGACGTATTAAGCGTGCTTTCATTTCTCCTGAGCTGATTAGGTATAAGGTGAAATTCAGCGTGAGCCTTTATTAGAGCTGTTTTGTTTTATTAAACATTTTGATATGCATATCCTGCGTCCTAAGGACCGCGTCACTCTTCTGCGTACGTTTGCGTGTACTTTTGCGTCTGCTTGTGCGCTTGTATATGTCTATGGTTGCGATTGCGTGGAATTGGTGTGCGCCTGTTGGTATTTCAGTGCATGTGGGATGTGTTTGAATAGTGTGTGCTGTGTTGCGTGCGTGTGTGATTGTGTGCGTGTGTGTTGTGTGTTTGGTGCGTGCGTGAATGTCGTATATGAGTGTGGTTGGCTGTATGTTAGCAACATCGATAACTCTAGATCAAAGGTACGTACCTACTTAAGATATCGTATTTAAACGTGCTTTAAATTGTCCTAGAGTTGATTAGGCATTGGCGGAGACAGAGGGGTTTGATAAGAGCTGTTTTTGGTTTTTATTAAATAATTCTGAACCAGATGTATACCCTGCGTCCTGACGCCCGCGTCTGCCTCTGCGCGTACGTTTGCGTGTACCTCTGCCCCTGCTTGCCCGCGTGTGTATGTCTATGCGTGTGCGATTACGTAAACATTGGTGTGTACGTTCGCGGGTGCGTGTGCGCCTGCATGAGCATGTGCAGGTACGTATTTGTTTGAATGTGGGTGGTGCGTGTGTGTGTGTGAGATGCGTGTGGTGTGTCGTGCGTGGCGTGGCGTGTTCGTGTGCGTGAGCGCGTGCGCGTGAGTGTGCGTGTGGTTGGATGTATATTTGTAACCTCGATAACTCTAGATCAAAGTAACGTACGTACTTAAGATATCGTATTTAAGCGTGTTTTAATTTTTCCTGGAGCTGATTAGGTATCGGAAGAAATTTAAAGGCGGTGAGATAGAGAGGGGTTTCATAAGAGCTGATTTTGGTTTTTACTGAATATATCTGAAACTGTTGTATATTTCAATTATATAAAAATACCAATATATAGATCTTAGATACAGACTAATTATGTTTTATGCAGTCTTTTGATACGGCGCATAATTTAGGGAATAAAAATTCCTTGTATAAACTGTATTATCGATATCTTGTAGAACGGTCTTTGTTAGCATCTATATGTCTATTAACGTCTACCTGAATTGAAGTTTGAAACGTCTTTCTGACGCAGAGTCTTTGTTGTTTTTCATTGTTACCTGTTTTCGTAAGGAACGTATTAAAAGGGAGGTTGCATAACTATCCCACAAAAATTGTTATTAACATTATTTCATTTCTTTCAGTTTCCACCTTGTAGGTTGTAAGGTCGTATGTTGTTGCACACCAGATATTTAGTCAAACTTCCGGTAGATTTAATGGCATTTGTTTTTGTTGTTAGACAAGTAATTATTTCATTAGTGTTACAGTGACATGTAACATTTATTGAAACAAAATTTTTTACTTACGTTTATCAATAGAGTAGAAGTTCATCCATTAACTATACGCCGTTATATGTTATATAGTCTAATAAATCTTTTTAATACATAAACAAAATTTGTTTGAAGGCGTTAACCTAACTACAGACCTTTACGCTTGACTTGAGTTATGGAATTCATCTTGTTATAATACTTTACGACAAACATCCACGGGATACGTCGATGGGTTTAGCCGGAAACCCGCTTATATAAATAGGGGTACGAGACACCTATAGTGGATTAATAGCATAACATGTGCTATAATCAAGAAGCCTGCTATACCTAACTATCAAATTTATTGAATACGTCATTGAAGTTTGTATGCTTTATCTTTATAAACTGTTTTATACTTTATTTACAATTTAACTTAACGCTTTTGTATTACTAAACTCTACTCTCCAATAGTAAGTGTTTTAACGTTTTGGTTATCTGTCATTGACATAATCCTCCTTTTCGGCATGTTCTACACATTTTTCTATTAAACTTGGACTCAAATGTGCTTTTCCGCGTATTACATTTTTATCGAATTTTCCGTTAGATTTTATAAATTTATTTTATCATGGATACACCTCATGAAACTTTTTGCAGGAATTGTTTGAGATCATATTATAGGTCCCTTTTCATTGATAGCGATAATTATTTAGCATTTCTCTAAAATAATATCATACCAACTTTGATAAACTTATGTCCTGATCTAGCAAATACACAAGTTCCAGCGAATATTATACGGTTTCAGCAACATGGAGCACCGCCACATTACAAAATCGATGTCCGGCAGTACCTCAACCGAATATTTCCAAATCGGTTTATAGGGAAGCGAGGATCGATGGGATGGCCAACACGATCCCCTGACCTGATGTTATTAGACTTTTTCTTATGGGAATATTTCAATGGTACTGTATACTTGAGGCTAGATCGATCACGCCTGAGATATTGAGAACATTAGAAGGAATTTCTGTATAAGATTGGGATGTTGCCAAGACGTTGGCGGCGAGAATTTTGAACATTTACATTGACATTAATGTTTTTTTTGTTTTTTACATTATCAAGAAATAAACAGTATTGCTTATTAGTTTTTCAGTGTAATAAATTTCTCTAATCAAATCATTTTCTTTTGTTATTGTTAATTTTTGCAATAAATCCGAAAGCACTTAATATTTCCGAAACAGTTGAAGGTAGGTATAAGACATTGTACATGGAACATGTCTAGAATTCTCTGAAGAATCCAAAAATTTAATAATGTACAGGGTGTTGCGTTTAAAATAAGAAAGTTGGTATTGGCCAATGTTACATGACACACCCTGTATAAAAAGTTTTTGTTGAAAAGAATGCGCAACTAAAAATAGCAATGGACGTGCCCGAGTGTTTTTTCAAACATTCCCCATTTGTTATAAAAACTTATAATAACGCTCCCAATTATCTATTACCGAATTTACTCCATTTGGCTGATACGCACTGTATACTTTATTTGTGTTTTCAATTCTTAGTTCTTGTTGAATCTCAGTTATCTACTGGAGTGCTAAATAATAATTTATTTAAAAGCTTTGTAGGGTAACAATTTACATATAAAATATCTTTTAGTATAAACAGAGTTTTATTTATTAAAGACGTGTGGAAAATTTTCATTATTTTTTTTTAAGACAATTTTATTTAATATTGAATTTCGTGATGAATGCAAATTTTATATATCTTTTTGAAGAAGAAGGTTTCTGTGTACTAGTCGAAAATGGCATTATTGTTAGGATTCGAAATAACTAGGGTGTCTAGAAACGGTACACTATCCCTGTTGTCTTCTTCGAATGTGAATTAAATATTCGGGTAGTAGTTGTTTAATAACAATACAGCATTATGTTTCTCTGGCGTTGGACCAGCACAAATTATGTCATCCACATATTGATATAATAATGGTATTGGAAGTTTAACGTTGGTATAACTGATTTGGGAAATGTATTTACCATGATATCGGCAGTTAAAGGACTGATGTTCGAACCCGTTGTTAGTGCGAAAATTTGTTTGAAGTATTTGTTGTCATAAGTAAAATAGTTGGATGAGAATACAACTTCCAACAAACTTTTGTTATGAAGGAATAAATTCATAAGCTCATTTGGTTAGAGCGCTACTCTCGCAAAGTAGATGTCGTATGTTCAAATCCTACTCGAGGAAAACATTTTTTATTTCTAATAATTTCAAAGGTAATTTTATCCCTATTTGTATTGGCATTTATTACTTCTTTTGCTAAATTTGTAGGAATATTAGTAAATATTTTTGTGAGAATTATTGATAGTTTGTGATTAGGTGCGTTAATGGCTGATACAATTGCTCTTAGTGGATCGTCTGGCACTGCATAAAATATTGGATAAGATAATTTTTTTTGTAATTAGTAATTTACCTTCATTTAAATTGATAGAGCCTTTGCTTTGAGTATTTGAATTAAGTCATTGTGTTTTTTCTCATAATCTCTGGATCTCTGTCTAGTAAATCATAAGTATCTCTCTCTTTAAGAAGAGTATGGGTCTTAGTGTGATAGTCCTCTTCGTCAATAGCTACAGTAGCATTCTCTTTGTCAGATATCAATATTAACATTTTATTATTTTTTAAGTAGTTAATCGTTTCTCTTTTCCAATTATCTAATGCATATGCAAATTTCATAACTACTAGTGATTATCATTTTTGGGTTTTTAATGGTGTATTTGTATATTTAATTTATACGATCTAAACGTTTCGATAACACTTACTGTTATCTTCGTCAGTAATTATATCTATTAAAAGAGATATTACTACTGACGAAGATAACTGTAAGTGCTATAGAAACGTTTAGATTGTATAATTTAAATATGAAAATACACCATTAAAAACCCAAAAAAGATAAGTATTTTAATATGTGTAATAATGGTGAAAGTTTGCATTTTCCATTGAACTCTACTACTAACGGGAAGAATCACGCCCGTGTTTCGAACGCGGCCAAAATTGTTAGAAGACTGCAGTCCCTGCGAGGTGGTAACCCATCTTTGTCTTACATATATACAATTATTGTTCGCAAAGCGCAGAAGGGTATTGGAATGTGTGTTGGAAGCTTTCTGGATCATATTGTGTAAATTGTTTATATCAGTTTAAACAAATTAATAAGTTGCTTATTAATATTACATGTACGCCTTATTTAATATAAAAAATTAAAATATACTCACAAAAATTAAACATGATAAAATAATGTAGTATTATGTAATTTTTGGGGAATTGTTGCTTTTGTTTCTTTTTGGCATAGGTATAGATTCAAGTGTTAGCATAAGTATTAGAAATACATTTAATTCGTTGTATTTCATGCAAATCATTATGTATGTCAACAATAGGTTGTGATGGCTGAAATAAGGTAGAAATCTTTGTAACAAAATGTTGCATAACTCTTCTTAATATTTTTTTTTCGAAATTTTTTTTTTGTTATTTAGCCCAGAGAAATTTCACTTCGAAATGCTTTGTCGATGAATTTGTCAATTTCAAAAGCACTTTTTAAGGGTATATAGTGCGCTCAGAAAGTAACGGATAAATACATGATTTTCGAAATCGTTAATTTGTGGTCAAAATCCTGCGACACGTCGATTTTTTATTTCGATTACAGATTTTATGCTATGCCGCACACGTAGACGGCGCTGCGCACTTTCCGAATATGACGTTAAAGTTCATATTTTTAAATGGCAACCCTGAATGTTTTTCGCGGAAATCGATGCAACTCATTCTCCCGAGTTAAAAAAATTCCCTATTTATTGGTATTACCTGAAACAGTATGCGCGATATTAATTATTAAATTTGGCATAATTCGAAAAGCGATGCGGTGTTAGTGTTATCGATGTTTGCGTTAAATTAAGAATCTAGATACTAAACAGTGCGCAACATTTATTAAAATAAATATAAACTGAACGAAAATAAACATAAAATAAGACTTGAAAGGGTTTTTGCCTTCCAGTGAAAAAATACATACTTCAAGTCTGTCCTTTTATCGTACCTATATTGCCTTCAGCAGATTACGATCGCCTACAAAGAAATTAAGTACACTTACCTTATCTCTATTAACAAGTGTTTGACAAATATGTTATCTACATGTGCAGCATGTACAGCATAAAGTCCGGAATCAAAATAAGAAATCACGCGTCGCAGGATTTTGACCACAAATCAACGATTTGGAAAATAATGAATTTATCCGTTACTTTCTGAGGCCACTGTATACAATTTGCCATTGTAAACGAATTGGGAGTAAGAATAACGTTTGTTAAAATCTACAACGTAAAAGTGATCAGAAACATTACAATCTTGAATTAAAATTTTATGACAATGAACACAATCAATTCTTGACACAATGTTTCTGATAACAAAACCTCCAATATAAGGCAAAACGTTTTCTAGGAAAGCTGAAAGAGTTATTCTATCAAGCTGTGACATTAATTCATTTATTTGATTGTACATTTAATTAGTGTGTCTTATTTTATGTATTTGGAGAAACTGTATTAACACTAAAACTACCGCGGCGGTCAATTTGACCGCGTGTTTTCTTTAAAATGTTGTTGCCCCGTTGTGCTTGTAGTTACGGTATTGAGATATTATGAATTTTTCTAGATTTTTATGTACTTTTAGAATATAAAAAATATATTAATAAAATTAAGCTGTTTTAGGTTTTTTTTTTGTAGTATTTGTATAACTGCCGGAATCGTCATTTTGACTGTTCATATATTCATAATCAGTTTCGAGGTTGTATAACAAAAATAATTGTAATGTTGAGATAAAACAATGTATTTTACTATTATTGTGCTAATTTTTATGATTTTACTGAAAGTCAGAACTTGTTTAGTCGTGTCTGAAATTATGAATAATCTTCGCTATTTTTACCTACGCGCCCGAGATATGAAAAATGCAAGTTATAACTTATTTCTATAGAGATCTATATATTCAAGTATTTTGAGATTACAGATTAGTTGCAAGTGAACCTTCTTGTAAGATACTTATTACGGGGTTAATCCCGTAGTAAACAAAATGTGGCATCTCGCGGTGTTACACAACAACTTTAGATTATTTTGCGGAGTTGGAAAACTTATCTGAATGCGAATCCTAAAAAGCAAATAACCACCCCGAAGATGGTGAAAGTAATGGAGCTGTTCCTGTTGATGACAAAAATAGTTAACAAAGTGAAGAACCTGCTGTCAGTGTAAATAATCCAACTGTGGCTATAGGTGATGGCAAAAAGAAGAAACCTGAGACAGTGTTGCATTACAGTGAAACAAAGTTTGGAGTAGATGTGTTGGACCAAATGGCTATAAAATATTCTACGAAAGCTGGTTCACGTAGATGGCCAGTTCATGTGTTTTACAATGTTTTAGATCTTGCCACAATCAACGCCTGGATAGTTTATAAGGAAGTTGTAGGCAGTAAGATAAAAAAAAGAGACCTTGCTTTCACTCTAGCTGTGGACCTAAGAAAAAAGTATTTCGGTTCGAAACAAGATTCTGGTGCAAGTACTAGCACATCTGATACAACGAAACCTAAATAAACATCATCAGTGCCAAATTAAAGAAATGTGACAAAAATAAAACTGCTGACGTTTGTTCAATGTGTAACAAATACGTTTGTGGAAAATGTGGAAGTGTAACAAAGACCGTTATTTTTTTGAACTGCAGAGCGTAATACAGCATGTAAAACTATACCGAATTCTAAATGTATTACAATCAATTTGATTCTTATTTAATTAAAATGAATATTTACCTAAAATGTGTTTTTTTATGTTTCTTTCCCAATTAAGTGTAAAATATTATAAAGAATACATCTCAAAATTACCTGTTTTATGCAGAGGTCAAAATGACCGGCCACGGTAATTTTAGGTATTTACAATACCGGCAGTGCTAGTGTTAATACTTAAATCAAATGAAAGATGTCGAATTTAAACCGCTATCAATACAGTTTGAATTAACACTAGCTGTTATACCATCTCGTAACAATAGCTTCAGCCATGCCGATTTGAACTGCATTGTGTTTGGATCATTGTTCCATACGCCTCGTGCTCGTTTTCAACTAAAATAGATCTCTAAGTGATCCTGACTATATTTATACGTCAAAATATGTTTGAGAGGGACATCAATATTTTCTAATTGATCCAAAGCTAAATTTTGGAAGCTGAAAATATTAGCAAAAAAACCAAGCCCAAAAGTTTTCTTTTGATGGTATATTACTTTTTTGGGCTTTTTTAATGATGTATTTTTATATTGTACAATCTAAACGTTTACAGTTATCTTCGTGAGTAGTAACATCTATTAAAATTGTTAAAGATGTAAGAACAATTGCTTAATTTATAACCTTTTCCAAACATACTTCCAGAATTCAAAACATCAGAAATTCTATTAAAGTACGTTAAAAATTCAGTCGTTGCCTCACTTCCTATAAAGTCTCGACAAGCAAATAATCTTAAAAAATCTATGGCATTAGCCACACTACTACAAATTGTTTGAACAGTCAAACGTACATTCATTTTTTTATTATAGAAACTAACATAAGGTCCTGATAAATGATTTGCTTTGCTACCTTGAAAACCTCCTTTCCTTGTATGTCATGGAGTTTTTACACATATTTGAAAGAAATTTCTCCAGTAGGAAATGTAACAGGACAATCAGCACATGCATTACTGCATAGTTGTAACATATGCATGGGTCTCAGATACAATAAATTTGACTGTCGTCTAGTGGGTGTTTAAATTTTGAAACTATGTACGCTGGGGATAGATTACAATCTAAAAATTCGAATGTTTTTAAATTTGAGCATGTACCAACAAGTAATGGAGCGAACAACTATGCGAATTTCATATAATTATTGAATTGCCAATAACATCAATTGACTTAGTGTTATGGCAGTTACTTTGTTTATATAAAAATATCAAATTGGGAATTTTTATTTTTGCGAATATGATACCATTTGGAAAACTAGTGCTTCTGTTGCCATTTCCTCACTACATATGTTTGAAAAATTCCTCCAAAGTCAAGATACCCAGAGTATTCATCACCTTTCTTATCAAGTACTAATTCTGACCTTATTGCCGTAGCATCAAACATTAGCCTAACATTTTTTAAATAATTACAGATAGCAACCTTTGTTTTAAAAATTCTAATACTTCTGTTAAATAACCCGCATTATAGTCACGAGCTGCCAACCATTATCTTACCACGGTTTCACTAACACCCACGGGATTCTTCGATTAGTTTAGCCGGGAACCCACTTACCTAAATAGGGGTACGAGGGACCTAGAGTGGATTAATCGTATAACACATCCTATAATCAAAAATACTGTTATACCTACCTAACTTTCACATTGTTGGATACGTCGTTGAAGTTTGTATGCTTTATCTTTATAAACAGTTTCGTATTTTACTTACAATTTAAAGAATCAGGTAGCGCTTTTATATTACTAAACTCTATTCTCCAATAGTAAGTGTTTTAACCTTTTCGTTATTTGTCATTTACATAAATTGTTAGATCAGATACAGTTTATAAAACAGGCTAAATTAATACAACCATTTTTCACAAACATCAATCAATGTATCCATGTATAACACAGTAAGCGAAACGATAAGATCTCTCACAATGATTATCGTCCTTTTCAGCATATTCCACACATTTGTCTATTAAACTAGGACTCAAATGTGCTTTTTCGCGTATTACATTTTTATCGAATTTTCCGTTAGATTCTATAAAATTTATTTTGTCATGGATACACCTCATGAAACAACGAAAATGTACTTCATCCGGCAATTTAGTTTGTTCTAACCATGTGTTCGACAATTCTGGATCAACATTTGTTTCTCTCACACATTCATCATGTGAAGGTGCTACTAAATGCTTCCAATCATCCATAGTAAGCGATTCAATCTGGCACAAACGTCTTATTAATGCTTAATTAAGGAATATAGTAAATGTCTTACCTCTTTACACATAATGATGTTAGTGCACAGAATTATTAATAAGAAAAGGTGCATTATTAGTAGTCGAGGCCACTGAACACAGTGTTTGGTTTAGGTTTAGACGCGTATTAAATAACAAGTTCTTGGGAAAAATTATTTAATCTGAATACACAATTTAATATTAACATAATAATAATACATTTATTACAAGAAAAAACCTTGCCGAAAGCGTAATAAAGTATATACTTATACATATATAATATATATATATATATATATATATATATATATATATATATATATATATATATATATATATATATATATAATATTATATATATATATATATATATATATATATATATATATATATATATATATATATATATGCTATATGCAGGTGACAAAATTTTCCATAGTACCTGTTCTAAAGGCCCACGCCATTTTCTTATGGAAAGTGGTCCTCGGTTAAAGTCCATAATTTTTTGATATGTATTAGGTCTTGTCGTACCCATCAATATTGCTCATAGGCACAAAGTCATCCTATGGCTAGGTTTAAAAATACAGGGTGTTAAAGTTTCAAAATACCTACTTTTCTATGCTCACTACATTATTTTTGGTTTAAAAGTGCTGATGCTCATTTTATCTTTTAAATGCGATTTTTACATCTTTATAGGATATGTAGTTGTGCACAAAGGGTACCATTCAATCTTATTTAGAGCGTGATACGCATTTTGGCATCATAGTTTTTTAAAAAAATTATTTTGCTCTATTATAGCCACAAAAAACTACTGTGAAAGACTCTTCATTGGATATGGTATTGTGTTGGTTAAGTAAATAATTATAAATATATATTACAGAAGGTGATTAATAATTTTTGTCCCAATCATCAATTCTTTTTAAAATCAAATAACGGAACCCTCTGTATGTGGGAATTGATTTTGATTTCATTTTATCCTTTAGTTAGACAAATTAGGTACTACTTAAGATTGCAAAGGGCGATTCAATAATTTTGCAAAATATTAAATATAACAATAAGTCGAAAAACTTTTCTTTTTTTTATCACTCTGTATCTATTAATTAACTCGGTCAAAATATATTGATTTTAAAATCCTCGAATACAGCATATTATAGTGATTTTGTTCCTAAATAGTAGATAGGCTACTGCACTTCTAACTCACCGTGCACGTACGCGTTCCCCGTTTCAAGGTCACAGGTTGTCATCAAGACTTGGCGGGAAATTTCAAAGTCACCGCTTCAAGGCCACGTGGTAGGAAAGGTTTGTACTCCTTCTAAAAGTCTCTTCAAGGTCACCTTATGCCACGTTGTAGGAAGGGTTTATAACTCTGCTAAGTCTCTTCAAGGCCATGTAATGGGTTGGTAACTGCTAAGTCAAGGCCATGTGGTTGGTTTGTAACCTAGCTAAATCTCTTCAAGGTCATCAACTCAAGGCCACGTGGTAGGAAAGGTTTGTAACCCTGCTAAATCTTTTCAAGGTCATTCTTGCACGAGTCCTTCAAGGCCAGTAACTAGAAAAGTCACTAGATTTTTGGTTGTCCTCAGAGTTATTGCCCTCGGTCTCAAGCAAGTCTATGCATGTTTCAAGGCCACGCCCCCCAGTGCCCTCAAGTGGTTCCCCAAAACAGGTAGACGTTTCCTAAAACAGGGGGTCCGTTTCCTAAAACAGGTAACCGTTTCCTATAAACAGGTAGCCGTTTCCTAAAACAGGGGGTCCGTTTCCCAAAACAGATAGCTGTTTGGCAACCGTTTCCTCCACACGAGAGAACAAAGACGATTCATTGTTCAGGTCGAAAATAGATTGTTATCTAAATTCTAGGAAATCAAGAACAAAGACGATGCATTGTTCAAGCCGTCGGTTCAAAGTCTATGCTTACAAGGCCACATGAATGAACAAAGGCGATCCATTGTTCTGGTTGATTTACAAAAATAGATTGTTATCTAAATACATCTCTTTCAAGAACAAAGGCGATTCATTGTCAACGATTTAAAGTTTATGCTTATAAGGTCACACCTCTGATAACAAAAACAATCCATTGTTCAGTTATTCTAGAAATAGATTGTTACCTCAATTGTAGGAAATCAAGAACAAAGACGATGCATTGTCAACGCTTCAAAGTCTATGCTTACAAGGTCATAGGAGAGAACAAAGACGATTCATTGTTTGGCTGAGACGTAGCTTCTAAAATTCCAAGAACAAAGACGATGCATTGTTCAGACTGATTAGGACAAGTAAAACGTTTTTATAAGACTTTATTAACCACAATATACAGATAAAAATCGATTTAAGTAAATATACATATTATGGGAAGTTTGATGTACTTAACATACCTTTGCTGGATCATATAACATTCTTTCAACCATATGTAAACATGCTCATTTCGTAATGTTTAGTCCTAGTGCGGTAGTGGAGAAGTAAAGTCATGAAAAAAGCAATAAAATCACTCCTGGATACTTCATGTAGTAACAATATGAGTAATAATTTAACATTTTGTTGTTCATGTTGTCAAAATAGTGATGGTAGTAGTAGTAGTAGCAACAATGAAGAGAAACAAGATGAAGGTTATTCTAACTGGTCATCATCATTTCAACATAGGGCTGAGGTATATAAACAGGCAGCTAATGAATACTTAATCGATTGTGCTTCCTATAAACTATCGAACGATACGCATATTGAAATTGGATACAGTACACACCTTAACCTTACACCAGTAGTGCGTATGGGATGTGGCAACAGCGTGGTATTAGACGTGAAGGAATGGAATGAACTTTTAAGATGGTATTCATACGTAGAAATACAATTTTTCCGATCCCAAGAAATTGAAAGCCAAATTGATTGGTCACATGTAAACGAGGAGGATATAATACATGAGCAAGATTACGAATCTCCATCTAGCAATCTCGGTATTTATTACAATTGGGAATTGCTTAAAGGACATGAGAGAATTTTGAAAACGGTTATGATAGAAAACTACAACTGTTGTTCGTGTACATTAATGCCTATAACATAGAAGAACTATTCGATTTGAAGGATATAATAAGCTATAGATTGGAATTTGTTGAATTTTACAATCTGGTGTATTTCTATGAAAAATTCATACGACAAGTGATTGACTACCGTCGTTTTCGTGAGAAGGAATTCGGTGATGATGACATTTATAAAGACATTGATGATGTTATAAATGCCAAGTATAATATTAATTCACATAACACTGTATGCTTAATGGAAATATTGTACTATCGCCTTGCTTATCTAATGTATAGCATTTACTAAAAATTTTAGGTATAAATACCCTACCCTATCCCTCAAGGTGAACAATGATAGGTAAGAAGCGGAAGAGTGCAGGTGGTTTAGTTAATACACTAATTAATAAACTTCCGGTGGAATTGCATTTACCCGGTTACCAGTAATGTGGTCCCGGTACAAAATTAGAGAAACGACTAGCACGCGGTGACTCCGGTATTAATCAATTAGATGCGTAGTGCAAACTGCATGATATCAGTTATAAAAACTACCAAGATTTAGAAAGTCAGCATAGAGCAGATAAAATTTTAGAAGAAAAAGCTTGGGAACGCTTTAAATCGGCAGACGCAACGTTAGGTGAACGAGCTGCAGCTTTAGCAGCCGGTACCACCATGAAGGCAAAGAGAAAATTTGGAATGGCGTGTCGGTCCAAGAAAAAGAAGAATGGTGAAAGTTTATTGCATGTACGGAAAACAATAGCTAAAGAAATGAAAGCTAACGGAGATTTCACCGACACAATAAAGTCAGCACTGTGAACGGCAAAACGTGTAGTAAAAAGGTTGGGGGGAAAGAAAAACATTAAAGTTCCTAGAGTAATTCCCTTACCTAAACAAGGAGGTGTTTTACCATTTCTTATTCCGTTATTCGCAGGATTATCAGCAATCGGTGCTTTAGCTGGTGGTGCATCGGGAATTGCCAAAGCAATCAATGATGCAAAAAATGCCAAAAAATTGCAAGAAGAGACATCGCGCCATAATCACATGATGTAATCGATCGCTGGCGGCTCATTTTATCTAAAACCATACAAATCTCGTGGTGCATTATACTTAAAACCGTTTCCAAAAAACTGAGTAGATTACCCGAAAGAGCGTTAACAGATATTGATTTAAATAAATACACAAAAGATGTACCATACTTTAAGGGTGTTTTTATTAGAGATAACCTTCCTAAATTACCACAGAAAAATGAATCTGGAATCATCAACTTAGATAGTCAGAGTGGACCGGGTACACATTGGGTTTGCTACAAAAAGCGTGGTGAAAAGGTATGGTATTACGATAGTTTCGGTAATCTTCGACCACCAGTTGAAGTGATTAACTACTTGGGGATGTAAAATTTATTATAATTATAATCAAGATCAGGAATTTAATAGCATTATTTGCGGGCACCTATGCCTACAATTTTTATATAAATAATCGACATAACCTTAAATTTTTTCAGTTATGTCAATAACATTCAGTTTAGAAGGTGTTGGTAACATAGCTAGCTGCAACTTCTACCCACCGATAGAGCTAGATTTGGAGAAGAAATACGTTGTTGGATTGGTGGGATTTTACGGGTGCAACAGCATTAGAAACATTTATACGGGCAACGATAGATTTTATTTTAGAACAAATTCATCTCATTTGCGAGTGATTAATATTCCACACGGTGCCTATGAGTTAGATGAAATTAGTGATTACTTGAAATCAAAGATACCCACAGAAAAATTTTTCATTAGGGCAAACAACAATACGCTTAAGTGTGAGATAAACAGTTCATTTGAGATCGATTTTACTAAAGAGAGTAGCATTGGCCGCATGCTCGGGTTTGAGCCTAGAATATTAAAAGCGAATATCTTACACACATCTGCATTAGACATCCAAATAATTAAACACACTAATCTGCATGTGGAGTGCAACATTACAAAGGGATCTTATCGAAACGGTAAACCTGCAAAGGTAATATACGAAATTGACATTTCCGTGCCCTCGGGCTATCGTTTGGATAAAGTTCCAACCAACACTCAATATTTAGAAATAAACACAGACATAATCAGTAATATAACAATCAAATTGACAAATAAAAAGGGTGAGTTAATAGACTTTGATGAAAGTGAACCATTCACGGTACGCTTAGAACTAAAAGAACATGGGTCTGCGAATTAATCATAGGACATCTTCATACAAAAGACCTAATCAACCCTCATTGCAGTTAACATCTGCCGAGAAATACTTTTTAACATCAATTGGATTGAAAGCTCTGAGTGACCAAACCATTAAACGTGTTTCAAAGCGTACATTTTAATACAATTAATGTATCTCTAAGAAATGTTAAATTTGTTGAATGAAGTTTACTTTAATGTCTATCTCTTTTGCACAGTGATATGTTACGCTTACACACCTGAAGCTGAATGCATATGTATTCATCTAAAATATGTAATGCGGCAAAAGTAAATGTTTTATTGAACAATGGGTTTACTTTGTTAATAATGCATTTGCATTCTTAAAAATTTATAGGAATGTGTAAAAAAATTCAAGCTAATAGGGATTTTCTTTGTATAAAACACACAATACATCTGCATTCTTAAAACTATTTTTAATAACTTTAAGACTTCCCAAAACTACATTGCATAATTAGTAATATAATAATTAATGAAAATGTGTTATGAAGAAAAAGGTTTCGCTATAAATAACAATAGGTTTGCATTCATAAGTGTGCTTTTATTTTAAGAAATATAATATGTAATGTGAACAAGGGATTTTCTTTGTATAACAATGAAAGTATTTATAGTGCCTTCTTGAAAAAATTTATATGAAGTAAACAAACTGTGATGTGTAGTAATTAAGCATAATTAATAACAATTAATTTAAAGGTTTGAGAAGAAATTTATATAAAAAGACATCATCCCTATAGTAAATCTTTAATTACTTATCAACCCTCATTGTGGTTAACATCTACACAATGACTGAATCATTAAACATCTTTCAAAACGTACATTTTGATGATGCTATAATTAAATCAGATATTCACACCTATCTTCCGTATGACTCTTCCAAGTATGGGCCTTCCGAAGAAATACGCATTTTAATTTAAAGTCAGGATCTAATTACAGCTACTTATGATAGTTTTCTGTACATAGAAGGTAAGCTGAAGAAAGAAGATCAAGGAAAATCATTCAACTTAACCAATAATTTCCCCAACTTCCTTTTCGAAGAGATTCGTTATGGGTTAGGCGGTCAAAGAGTGGACGTTTGCCGAAATCCCAGCATAACATCTACACTTAAAGGATATATTTCTTATACGACAAGCAAGAGCAAAGCATTAAGCCATTTGGGGTGGTCACCAAAGAATGAGGAACCATTACAAGTAGAATTCGATGAGGGAAATGGCGAAAAATCCTTTACAGCATGCATACCATTGAACCACATATTTGGAATAATGGAGGATTATCGTCAAGTGATCGTGCATATGCGTGCTGTTCCATTTTGTCAATGGGAGTTATATGAATTACCTGATTTAAAACAAGCAACCTCTGATATATAGCCAATAAAAACGTCAACGCAACTGGAAAAACCGCGCTTGATAATTGTTGCATTCCAACAAGGTAAAAGGTACACAAAGTCTGCAAGAGCCGGAAATTTTGATCACATTAACATCAGGAACCTTAAAGTACATCTGAATTCCGAGTATTATCCCTATGAAGCAATGCATTTGAACTTCAGTGCTAACCAATACATACCTGCCTATCGCAATTTTTTGAACTTCCGATGTGACTACTATGATGAAGATAATACAGATGCGTTACTCAACTACACCGAATTCAAGTCATGTCCAGTATTTGTAATGGACTGTTTGTTCTAAGCAGAATGAATCCTTAAAAAAACTCAACAGTAGACATCAAATTGGAAATGGAAACACTAACACCTTTCGGTAATGGAATCGTTGCCTATGGTCTTATTCTCCACGATGCTATTGTCCAGTACAACCCACTCACCGGAGAAGTGAAAAAATTATAATCTGTATTATATAAATAAAAATGTTGTAATTATTCGTTTAGTTTTATTTCATCCATCAAAGTTGAAAGTAGTTGCGCAGAAACAAAAACTGCCAATTCAAAATCATGACTTTGATGAAAAGTCCGGTACTTCAAAACATGGCGATTTACTTCCTAATAGTATACGTGGCATTACATGTGGCCCCTCCAACTGCTGCAAAACAAACGCAATGATTAGTTTGCTTACTGAGAAAAACGGTTTGAAATTTAAACATGTATATGTATACTCCAAGTCATTAAATCAAAACAAGTACAAACTGTTACAGGAAATCCTACTTCCGATAAAGGATATAGGTTACTTTACGTTTAGCGATAATCAAGATGTGATTGAGCCGAATTGTGCAAAAGCAAACTCTATCTTTATCTTTGATGATATTGCCTGTGAAAAGCAAAATAACATAAGGGCATATTTTTCTATGGGTAGACATAACGATATTGATTGTTCCCATTTGGGCCAAACTTACAGTAAAATTCCAAAGCAATTAATTCGTGACAATGCGAATCTAATTACATTATTTGAGCAAGATGAATTAAACCTAAAACATGTGTATGAGGATCATATAAGCTCTACCATAAGCATGACATCGTTTCGGGATATGTGTTCAAAGTACTGGATAGATCCGTTTGGGTTCATAGTCATAAATAAGGATGCCGAAGTTACTAATGGTCGCTATAGGAAAAGGTTTGATGAAGATATAATACCTTAACCTGATTTCAGTGATTTAGTAGTTACTCATCCGTTTAGGTATTAACAGCCAATTTTGCTATAATGGATAATAAGGAGATGATATTAAAGCGAAAAATTATTCAGGCTCGTAAAGTAATACAGCAGAAATACAACAGTCTTAAAACTGCCCGCATTGATAATGAAAGAACTTTTGAAAGTACTTATAAACCTCTAATAGAACCTCTAACTGAAATAGCGAATAAAATGGATCCTGATAAAAAAACACAGGAGTCCGTTAAACCCAAAAACCCGCCTTTGTTCATATTTCGAAGAAAGCATGCTACTATTAGCCCGCCACGCTTCGTTTCACCAAGAAAGAGTGCTACAAGCCCCCTAGCCCAGCTTCCGTATTTTCAAATAAATCCCCCTCTTCGTACACCACCTTTCCTAGAAACATCTGTCGTAGAAGAGATTACTGCCGAGGAAGAAGAACCTATTAGTATCGCAGGTGATTCCTGTAATGAACCCATCTCTGAAGAATTTCTCGAGCAGTACTACGAATTACCTCGTATATATGTTGAACGTATTATGAGGGATCTTGAAGGTGCTATTGATCACACTTATGGAATCCACTACGACGCAAAAACAGACAAATGGACAATTGGTAATACCCCCATCATAATTAAAGGAAAGGATATGATCATTAATGGTGTCACGTATAAAGGGACTCCAGGTTTACATGATCTGCTTATTATGAATGAGCCCGGTTTAAATCTAGTAGATTCAAAGGATAGAAAGGATTATAAACGTATTTTAGTAGCTACGAATGTTGCAAGGAGAGATTATGATGTAAGTGGACAGATTCGAGGAAGCCGCAGCAAAAAGTATACACAAATAATTAAACCCTTGCTGTCATCACCCACAACTCAGGGAGGTGGAGCTATGTTTTTTAAGGAATTAACAAACATGCCGATTGAATATAAGTATTGGAATGACGTACATGAACTAATTCGTGATCTAGAGGTATTGTGGGCAGAAAAATTGGCTGGAAACACCGGTGTCGTAAATGATATAATATCAATTGTAGAGGAATTGTATGAAGATGGATACATTGAAAGACCAAACACTAGTTTTCTGAACAATATAAATCAGAATGCATTGATGTCGACATATCATAACTAAAATGCCCCTTGATAAATTTGGACGGTCACATGCCCAGTATCAATTTAAGAAACTAACCCCTCAGTTTCAACTTATTGATGATAATCAATTCGATATCGAGAATAAGAGACTCAGCAATGTTGGCAACCCCATAGATCCTTAAGATGTCATCACCAAGCAATACTATTTATCAACAAGGTTGAATTTGGATGGAAACCGTTTGACACAGTTGGCGGATCCGGAAGAAGATGGTGATGCTATAAGTAAAGGATACCTTGATTTTTGTCTGCAAGCAGTTCAGAAAGCTGTTAAAGGAAACTTTAACGCTTAACTAGTGTTGGAGGAAAAACTACATCAACTTAAAGAAATTTTGGACTATGGCCAAATTGCAACTCGTCATTGAATTGCACAAACCCGCAAGAAAGATCATGGATCAATAAAGACGATTTAGTCTTATAATATAGTTATAGGGTTTGTAACTTTTAGATGAATTAAAACCACATAAAAAATTATAATTGTGTTTTTTTTTTAAATATTACGTCATCTTATATAGTAAACCTAAAGTATTTCTATAACCGTTTAAATTACTAGACGGCCATATTCCCGAATCTTGTCCACATGTCCATCCCAAGCAGAAATCACCTTTCTCAATGTTTTCCAAAATCCAGCGGGTAATTTTGTGGCGTTCCTCATTTTCCTACGGTTGAAACTTATATGTAATGTTTTGTTCTAATAATACTTAAATAGCGAAGCACTTAGCATAATATGCTGCTGTCTCGATACATTCACTTAGAGAAAGTGTCTTTATAAACAATATTTTGTACGCTATCATTCGTACACAATGAATCACCCCATAATAACTTGTATATGTACATTTTAAGGTAAATTCATGTCATCTAAAATCCTATCTACATCATTAGAGGTTAACGAACCTTTGTCGGTACACAAGTTCGTAAAACTTTTAATGGTATTGTCTAAGCTAATTTTTCTATCAAATAATGTCCTATTAATTACTTCATTTGCACACTTTGAGTTTACACCAGTTAAAACACTCATCGGGAATAACAAAATGTTGCAATATATTCAATATAAATGTATAGCTTTCAGGAGAGGTCAAAGAACGCTTCAGGTACTTTCCGTAGATTTGATCACTACTGCAGTTCTTCCTGCTCATTGTTTACTGAAAGTTGTACCACCAAGGTCTAGTATCAGTGAAATCAAAATTTACTAAGCGTTTATCGTCATAAGGATTGAGTATGACTTTATTTTGTTTAATGGTAAACACATCATGTTTCTTTGATCTTATGAGATGTTGATAGCGTCTTATTACGCCACCATCAAGCAAAACATGTTTATAATCGTTTATCGTAATCTGTTTGACGCTTGCGCGGGTAAAACCCTTTGATTTTTTTACAACCTTTTCATCAACCGCGTAAGCATACATTTTTGCACGAAGTCCTACAAATTCAACCATAATTTTGCCATGATTTTCATCTTTCATTAAGCCGGGAACTTTTTTATTTACTAATGGGAGTCCAAAGATGTTGTTGGGACTATAATTAGATGTATCGAATTTATCAATGTCCTCTTTAATACATTCATAGATGTCGGGAACCGAAAAGGCGTATATGAGACTATCCGTATCCGTGTACAAGAGCTTGGCACTATTATGGAACTTGGGTAGCCTGTAACCGTAATGAAAGTTATATAAAAAAGTTTTTGAAACGTCTAAAACACTGAATCCCGCATATATAGGTTCATTGAAATATACTTCAAGCTTATTCATTTCAATGATAAGCATACCATTGTCAAATATTGTACAACTATGAAAATTTGGTTTTGATATGTAAGCACGAGCACCATAGTGACCCTCCCATTTTGTTACTATCCGTATATCCTTATGTTTACGTACATTTTCCATCAGCTTCCCGAAAACACTATTAATCATTAATTTATAGAAATTTTTATCGAATTCATCTTGAGATTGCTGACGCATGGCTGTATTTAAATCTATATATTTTTTTAACCACGGGGACTGTTTAAAACTAACATACGGTGTACTTTTACCAACTTCAATCCATATTTTAAATATACTTTTAAATTTCTGTAATGAATTACATAGTTACGTTTTGGATACAGGGTAAGCAGTAATTTTTTCATTTTGGAATCAGACGTGGGTGGAACCATATGTTCGGGTGCCAGCGGTAGATCACTGTGACTCTCATGTAATTCTATAGGATAGTCTAAATCACACTCGACTATATACCCAATTTCCGAATCATCAGGATGGTTTATTAAATCTATACTTTCAACATTAGCTTCATCAATAAAAGAAAAACCGCCAAATGGTAGAAATTCTGACATGCTGGCTCCGTATAAATTATTTACGTCGAAGTACATTAAATACACACTTTCGCAGGTGGGATCAAATTTTTCCCCCACGTACTTATTGTTAGCTTTAGCATACACCACCTCTAATCCCTCTTTCAATAAACATTAGCATATCAATGTCTGTAAATAATTCTAACTTTACTTGAGTAATTTTAAGCATGGCATCGAATGCTAAACCGGGAGCTGTATAATAGTGCAGAGGATCAAGGTCGTAAGTACTTAAACAAGTTTGCCGAAAGTTCTCGAAAATATCTGCTAAAAGTAGAATGTCTGTTTTTAAATACAAATCCGAGTATTCCCCTAACGATTTAATACTAAATTTGTTCCACACGTTAACCGCATGCGCAAAACTCTCATCACTGATTTCCTCATTATTAAGGTGACTGAAAAATGCTTCTTTGGGCGGGAGCGTGGTCTCGTTTAATTTATCATCACGTATCAATATACTCACAAGGAAACACACCTTTGCGAACTACTAGAAAAAATTCCTCGTCATTGTTGCAACTAGCGCGGGAAATAATTTTTTTACTATCCTCCAAATAGTCTGACAACTTTTCAATACTACTGCTCATAAATCTGAAAGAGTCAATAAATCTAAACTTAATTTTGGTACCTTCCATTACCTTCGTGAAAGAGATATATCTTTCTTTGTTTATGGGCAGTAGTGAAATCGAACCGGGAACACTAGCCAATTCTCTAATGATGAAATGAGAATCATAACCTGATAAATTATGGAACACAACTGGTAGAATGTGGGAATTTGTATAGTTTAGGTTACACGCCTGGTGCCCTGCCCCCCGAAATGCTCCTGTAAGATGATTATGGTTTCTAGCTTTTATATCAGAATTAGTAAATGGTTCCCGACAAATGTGACAAATCGTGACGCTTTCAAATTGCTCAACCTGACAGACTTAAAGTACCCATAGGAATTATTTGATTGATTATTTCGGTAGCCCAATGTGCAATACTTTGAAGCTGGTTAACAAACCATTGAATGCAATCCTTTCCTCTATAAAGCCTAAATCGAGATAAAGAATCATCATATGAACACTTCAAATAGTAAGCAATACTGAAAGGTGTGTGTTTGGAGTGAAATAGAGTATTACCTTCGATACCATTTGTACACTTCTCCAAAATACTTTCTAAATCGGCATAAATGACAAATGGCACCTTTTCTTGGAATGCAAAATTTTTGAACTGTAAATTCATTTCCGCTTCGGTAGGTAGCCTAGTAGAGCATTGATTAAGTTGACTGCAATATGTTAAATGCTTTTCTAAAGCTACATCAGACCAAAAATGATTCAAACATCGGTTACAAATTACGTTCCTATGACCATGTTTTGATATCTGTTTTGAAAATAAAGCTGACATATTTTTAATCCATGTGAAATGGTGTACAGTGTCATCCCGCCGAAAGTATTAAAAGATTTATGGGTTCTTTATCGCTTTGCTGATTACTCAATACAAATGGTGCAACTTTTTACCATTTATGCAGTACAAATTAATTGCGAGGTTGTTTAGTTTCTCAAATTTTTTTACATCATCCAGCTGAATGGGGAAGTGAATTGAATCAAACTTCAAAACGTCTAGAAAATGAGGATAACTTTGAACCCTTTCCGTATTACGCTGCGCGGGATATAATGCCGAAACAACGGCCCACAGGAAGCAAAACTCATCGTTATTTTTAACATTAACAACAGCGTGCTTTACTTCTATGAAGCGTGGAACTTTAATATAAGTTGAACAACCGCCTCTAAATGGGACATAGCTATTAATATTTACTTTTAAATGTAAGACTTCATGTACTGCCCAACCGGAATCCCTTTCGGAAAACTCCTCTAATTTTATCCGTAACTTAGCATACACGTTTTCATTGTACCAGACACGTATATTGGTTGAAATATCAATAACGCAATTTTTTGTGGCAAAAGTCTTCAACTCAATACTATGATTTTGGGGTTGCATGAAATTACAGCCTAAGACCACATTTACCTTTAGCATAGATTGCCTTAACATTAATTTCACCTTACGTGCAAAACTATTATATGCGTTTAGTAAAAATATCAAAGGGTCCTTAATGTTTGACATATTGATTATAATTCCTGTAAGCAGCCTACCATTAAAACATGAGTCTAGGGGTACCAACGTAATTTATGCATACCTTTTTATTGACAATTCCACTACCAACCTTCTCTGAAGCGTTCTTTAACCGTCTCAATCTAACCAGATAGCACTTGAGCAATGCTAAATTGCTCTCAAGCTTAAGCAAGCTTTCATTGGTCTCATAATAAATTTTTTGTTTAATTATATCTTGCAATAGCTTGATATTGGTGTTAACTATACGGATGTGCCTCGAAAATTCCTTTTTTGTTTTCAATAAGGGAACAATACGCTTTGTTAAATTAACCATCTCACTACTACTTGGCATACTCATAGCTAGCAAGATGAAGCACACTCGTATCAATGAACTTTTAACAAATTCCTCTTCACAACGGTTCTAGTCACGATTGTAAAAATATGATGCACAAATTGGTGAGTAATAATAGTTAATCTTTACGTTTAACAAATTGCTCTTCGGTTTACAATAAAACTTTTAGTTAGGATTGTAAAAATATGATGCACACACTGGTGATTAATAATAGTTGCTTTTTACTTTAGGTAATTTGTTGTTGTGACGATTGTAATGTATCGACTGACGTGGGACTGTTCTTTATCTACTTATATAGAGATAAGATCGGGTAAGGTCGGATAAGTTCGGCTCACCTTTTCATAAGCTACGACTCAGCCATGAATCGTCTATGTTCTTTACCTTGAAAATTGTAAGCATAGACTTTGAACCGTTGAACAATGCATCGTCTTTGTTCATGATTTCTCAGAATTTTAGAAGCTATGACTCATCCATAACAATAGATCGTCTTTGTTCTCTCATGTAACCTTGTAAGCATAGACTTTGAACCGTCGGCTAGAACAATGATCCCTCTTTGTTCTTGATTTTTCTCAGAATTGAGATGTAGATAACAATCTATTTTTATATCTGAACAATAGATCGTCTTTGTTCTCTCACGTGGCCTTGAAAATTGTAAGCATAGACTTTGAAGCGTTGGTTAGAACAATGGATCGCTTTTATTCTTGATTTCTCAGAATTGAAGTGTATTTAGATAACAATCTATTTTTATAACTCATCCAAAACAATGGATCGTCTTTGTTCTCTCATGTGACCTTGAAAATGATAAATATAGACTTTGAAGCGTTGACAATAGACCGCCTTTGTTCTTGATTTCCTGGAATTGAGATAACAATCTATTTCTTATAACTCGACCAGAACAATGAATCGCTTTTGTTCTCTCATGTGGCCTTGAAAATTGTAAACATAGACTTTGAACAATGCATCGTCTTTGTTATTGATTTCCTAGAATTTCAGAATGACTCAGCCAAAACAATGAATCACCTTTGTTATCAGAGGTGTGACCTTATAAGCATAGACTTTGAACAATGGGCCCCCTTTGTTCTTGATTTCTCAGAATTGAGATGTGGTCATATGGGGGAAACGGTTGCGAAACACTACCTGTTTTGGGAAACGGACCCCCTGTTTTAGGAAACGGCTACCTGTTTTTAGGAAACGGCTACCTGTTTTTAGAAAGTGGCTACTTGTTTAGGGGAACGGCCACCTGTTTAGAGGGCGTGGCTTTGAAACATGCACCTCAGGGCTCTTGATTTCCTAGAATTGAGATAACAATTTGTTTCTAACTGAACAATGGATCGTCTTTGTTATCAGAGGTGTGACCTTCTAAGCATAAACTTTAAATCATTGATAATGGATCATCTTTATTCTCGAAAGAGATGTATTTAGATAACAATCTATTTCTAACTGAACAATGAATCGTCTTTGTTCATTTACCTTGAAAATTATAAGCATAGACTTTGAAGCGTCGCCTTTGTTATTGATTTCCTAGTATTGAGATAACAATTTATTTTTATAACTCGACCAGAAGAATGAATCGCTTTTGTTCTTTTACCTTGAAAATTGTAAGCATAGACTTTGAACAATACATCGCCTTTGTTATTGATTTCCTAGAATTGAGATAACAATCTATTTCTAACTGAACAATAGATAGTATTTGTTCTTTCATGTGGCCTTGAAAGCATAGACTTTGAACAATGCATCGTCTTTGTTATTGATATCCTAGAATTTCAGAATGACTCAGCCAAAACAATAGATCGTCTTTGTTCTCTCATGTGACCTTGAAGGCATAGACTTTAAACAATGGGCCCCCTTTGTTTCTCAGAATAGGACGTGACCTTGAAACATGCATAGACTTGCTTGAGACTGAGGGCAATGACCTTCAGGACTATAATGACCTTGAAGCGGGGACTTGGAAGAGGCGGGGTTACCTACCACGTGGCCTTGAAGAGAGTTACACACCTACAATGTGGTCTTCACTTAGCAGGGGGCACCTTTCTCACCGCGTGGCCTGAGGTGACCTTGAAGAGGCAGGAGTACAAACCTTTCCTACCACGTGGTCTGAGGTAACTTTGAAATTTCCCGCCAAGTCTTGATGACAACCTGTGACCTTGAAACGGGGAACGCGTACGTGCACGGTGAGTTAGAAGTGCCATAGCTATACTACTGGTGTCTTATGATTTGTAGCATGATACATGAAACAAAGAAGTCATAACGTACAAGATGGTCTAAATCAAGTGCGCACCACTGGTAACTTCTTTACTGTTAAAGCAACGACATCGGTTAATTTAGCAAACTTGTATAATTGTTTATTCACAATTAGTTTGTATCGTACCGCTTTTATAACTAGTTAAAGGTTGAAAAGTGAGTAATAACAAAAAAAAGAGACAGTAATGAGATGAAGCGGTCAGTAATGGACCACTTTCCAACCTGTCCTAACTATTTCTGTAGGGTAAACAGATTTTAGAAAACTGCGCGTGTACCAATATAAAAAAATCCGCTTAAAAATTACTTGAGTAATTTTGTACACCCAATTCATAGTTTTAACTGACACTTCATAGATTTAGTTTAGAATTATTGTTTGTTTCAATACTACGTCTGCGTCTGCATCTGCGTCAGCGTCTGCGTCTGCGTCTGCGTCTGCGTCTGCGTCTGCGTCTGCGTCTGCGTCTGCGTCTGCGTCTGCGTCTGCGTCTGCGTCTGCGTCTGCGTCTGCGTCTGCGTCTGCGTCTGCGTCTGAGTCTGCTCCTACGTCTGCGTCTGTGTCTACGTCTGCGTCTGCGTCGGAATCTGCGTCTGCGTCTGTGTCTACGTCTGCGTCTGCGTCTGCGACTGCGTCTGCGTCTACGTCTGCGTCTGCGTCTGCGCCTGCGTCTGCGTCTGCGTCTGCGTCTGCGTCTACGTCTGCGTCTGCGTCTGCGTCTGCGTCTGCGTCTGCGTCTGCGTCTGCGTCTGCGTCTGCGTCTACGTCTGCGTTTGCGCCTGTGCCTGGGTCTGTGTCTTAGTCTGCATCTGCGTCTGCGGCTCTCGTCTGCTTCTGCGTCTGTGTCTGTGTCTGCTTCTGCGTCTGCGTCTGCGTCTGCGTCTGCGTCTGCGTCTGCGTCTGCGTCTGCGTCTGCGTCTGCGTCTGCGTCTGCGTCTGCGTCTGAGTCTGCGTCTGCGTCTGCGTCAGCGTTTGCGTCTGCGTCTGCGTCTGCGTCTGCTTCTGCTTCTGCGTCTGCGTCTGCGTCAGCATCTGTGTCTGCGTCTGCGTCTGCGTCTGAGTCTGCGTCTGCGTCTGCGTCTGCGTCTGCGTCTGCGTCTGCGTCTGCGTCTGCGTCTGCGTCTGCGTCTGCGTCTGCGTCTGCATCTGCGTCTGCGTCAGCGTTTGCGCTTGCGTCTGCGTCTGCGTCTGCTTCTGCTTCTGCTTCTGCTTCTGCATCTGCGTCTGCGTCAGCATCTGTGTCTGCGTCTGCGTCTGCGTCGGAATCTGCGTCAGTGACTGCGTCTGCGTCTGCGTATGCGTCTGCGTCTGCGTCTGCGTCTGCTTCTGCGTCTGCGTCTGCGCCAACGTCTGTGTCTGCGTCTGCGTCTGCGTCCGCGTCCGCGTCTGCGTCAGCGTATGCGTCTGCGTCTGCGTCTACGTCTGCGTCTGCGTCTGCGTCTGCGTCTGAATCTGCGTCTGCGTCTGCGTCTTCGTCTGCGTCTGCGTCTGCGTCTGCGTCTGCGTCTGCGTCTGCGTCTGCGTCTGCGTCTGCGTCTGCGTCTGCGTCTGCGTCTGCGCCTGCGCCTGTCTGCGCCTTAGTCTGCCTCTGCTTCTGCATCTACGTCTGCCTCTGCGTCTTCGTTTGGCCCTGCCCTGGGTCTGCTTCTGTGTCTGCGTCTGCGTCTGCTGTATTGCTGAAACAACGGCCCACAGGAAGCATTACTCATCGTTATTTTTAATATTAACAACAGCACGCTTTACTGCTATGAAGCGAGGAACTTTAACATAGGTTGAATGACCTCCTCTAAATGGGACATAGCTATTAATATTCACTTTTAAATGTAAGACTTCATGTACTGACCAATCGGAATCCCTTTCGGAAAACTCCTTTAATTTTATCCGTAACTTATCATACACGTTTTCATTGTACCAGACACATACATTGGTTGAAATATCAATAACGCATTTTTTTATGGCAAAAGTCTTCAACTCAATATTATGATTTTGGGGTTGCATGAAATTGCAGCCTAAGACCACATTTACCTTTAGCATGGATAGACTTAACATTAATTTCACCTTACGTGCAAAACTATTATACGTGTTTAGTAAAAATATCAAAGGGTCCTTAATGTTTGACATATTGATTATAATTCCTGTTAGCAACCTACCATTAAAACATGAGTCTAGGGGATACCAACGTAATTTATGCATACATTTTTTATTGACAATTCCACTATTAACTTTCTCTGAAGCGTTCTTTAACCGTCTCAATCTAACCAGATAGCACTTGAGCAATGCTAAATTGCTCTCAAGCTTAAGCAGACTTTCATTGGTCTCATAATAAATTTTATGTTTAATTATATCTTGCAATAGCTTGATATTGGTGTTAACTATACGGATGTGCCTCGCAAATTCCTTTGTTGTTTTCAATAGGGGAACAACACGCCTTGTTAAATTAACCATCTCACTACTACTTGGCATACTCATAGTTAACAATATGAAGCACACACGTAATAATGAACTTTTAACAAATTGCTCTTCACAACGGTTCTAGTCACGATTGTAAAAATATGATGCACAGACTGGTGATTAAGCAATAATAGTTACTCTTTAGGTTTTAAAAATTGCTCTTCACAACGGTTTACAATAAAACTTCTAGTCACGATTGTAAAAATATGATGCATAGACTGGTGATTAAGTAATAATAGTTGCTTTTTACTTTAGGTAATTTGTTGTTGTGACGATTGCAATGTATCGACTGACGTGGGACTGTTCTTTATCTACTTATATAGAGATAAGTTCGGGTAAGGTTGGATAAGTTCGGATCACCTTTTCATAAGCTATGACTCAACCAAACCAAAGGTCGTCTTTGTTCTCTCATGTGGCCTTGAAAATTGGAAGAATATACTTTGAAGCGTTGACAATGGACCCCCTTTGTTCTTGATTTCCTAGAATTGAGATAACAATCTATTTCTAGAATAACTGAACAATGGATCGTCTTTGTTCATTTCGATTTTTTATCTGTATATTGTGGTTAATAAAGTTTTATAAAAAAATTTTAGTTGTTAGATGACCCAATCAGTCTGATCAACGCATCGTCTTTGTTCTCAGAATTTCAGAAGCTACGACTCAGCCCAAAACAATAGATCGTCTTTGTTCTCTCATGTGACCTTGAAAATTGTAAGCATAGACTTTGAAGCGTTGACAATGGGCCCCCTTTGTTCTTGATTTCTCAGAATCGAAGTGTGTTTAGATAACAATCTATCTTTAGAATAACGAAACAATAAATCGCCTTTGTTCTTTTACCTTGAAAATTGTAAGCATAGACTTTGAACAATGGACCCCCTTTGTTCTTGATTTCCTAGAATTTCAGAAGCCATGACTCAGCCAAAACAATAGATCGTCTTTGTTATCAGAGGTGTGGCCTTATAAGCATAGACTTAGAAGCGTTGACAATGGATTGCCTTTATTCTTGATTTCCTAGAATTGAGATAACAATCTATTTTTATAGATCAACCAGAACAATGGATTGACTTTGTTCTTTCATGTGGCCTTGTAAGCATAGGCTTTGAACCGACGGCTTGAACAATGCATCGTCTTTGTTCTTGATTTTCTAGAATCTAGATAACAATCTATTTTCGACCTGAACAATGAATCGTCTTTGTTCTCTCGTATGGGGAAACGGTTGCGAAACAGCTATCTGTTTTGGGAAACGGACTCCCTGTTTTAGGAAACGGCTACCTGTGTATAGGAAACGGCTACCTGTTTTAGGAAACGTCTACTTATTTTGGGGAACCA
>JARFJB010000105.1:50000-57500 GCA_036346205.1 Vesta saturnalis
TGTGTGTGGTAGTGTGTGGTGTGTGGTGTGTGTGTGTGTGTGTGAGGTGTGAGTGTGTGGTGTGTGTGTGTGTGTGAGTGTGTGAGTGTGTGGTGTGTGGGTGTGTGAGTGTGGTGTGTGTGTGTGTGTGTGTGAGTGTGTGGTGTGTGAGTGTGTGTGTGAGTGTGTGTGTGTGTGAGTGTGTGAGTGTGGTGTGTGTGTGAGTGTGTGGTGGTGAGTGTGGTGTGTGAGTGTGTGTGTGTGGTGTGTGTGTGTGTGTGTGTGAGTGTGTGTGTGTGTGTGTGTGTGTGGTGTGTGTGTGTGTGAGTGTGTGAGTGTGTGGTGTGAGTGTGTGAGTGTGAGTGTGTGAGGTGAGTGTGTGTGGTGTGTGAGTGTGTGAGTGTGTGTGTGTGGGTGTGAGTGTGAGGTGTGATGTGTGTGTGTGTGAGTGTGTGAGTGTGTGGGTGTGGTGTGAGTGTGTGTGTGGTGGTGTGAGTGTGGTGTGAGGTGTGTGTGTGTGTGGTGTGTGTGTGTGGTGTGTGTGTGTGTGTGAGTGTGTGTGAGTGTGTGTGTGTGTGTGTGTGTGTGGTGGTGGGGTGTGTGTGGTGTGTGGTGTGAGGGTGTGTGTGTGGTGTGTGTGGTGTGTGGTGTGTGGTGGTGTGTGTAGTGTGTGAGTGTGTGTGTGTGTGTGTGTGTGTGGTGTGTGTGTGTGTGTGTGTGGTGTGTGTGATGTGTGTGAGTGTGAGTGTGTGAGTGGTGTGTGTGTGTGTGTGAGTGTGTGAGTGTGTGTGTGTGGTGTGTGTGTGTGAGTGTGTGAGTGTGTGAGTGTGTGGTGTGTGAGTGTGAGTGTGGTGAGTGTGAGTGTGTGTGGTGATGTGGTGTGTGTGTGAGTGTGTGGTGTGTGTAGGTGTGGTGGTGAGTGTGTGGTGAGTGTGGGTGTGTGAGTGTGTGAGCGTGTGAGTGTGTGTGGTGAGTGTGTGGGTGTGGGTTGTGGCGTGTGTGTGTGTGTGTGTGTGTGTGAGTGTGTGTGGGTGTGTGAGTGTGGTGTGTGAGTGTGTGGTGTGTGGGTGTGTGAGTGTGTGGTGTGTGTGGAGTGTGTGGGTGTGTGGTGTGTGAGTGTGTGTGAGTGTGGGTGTGGGTGTGTGAGGGTGATGTGTGTGTGTGTGTGAGTGTGTGGTGTGTGTGTGTGAGTGAGTGAGTGTGTGTGTGTGAGTGTGTGATGTGTGTGAGTGAGCGAGTGTGTGTGTGTGTGTGAGTGTGGGTGTGGGTTGTAGTGTGTGTGTGTGAGTGTGTGTGTGAGTGTGTGAGTGGTGTGTGTGTGTGTGTGTGTGTGTGTGTGTGTGTGGGTGTGTGTGTGTGTGTGTGTGTGTGTGTGTGTGTGTGTGTGTGTGGTGTGTGTGTGAGTGTGTGAGTGTGTGATGTGTGACTGTGTGAGTGTGTGAGTGTGTGATGTGTGGTGTGTGTGTGTGAGTGTGTGGAGTGTGTGAGTGTGTGAGTGTGTGAGTGTGTGGTGTGTGTGTGTGAGTGTGTGAGTGTGTGTGGGTGTGTGTGGGTGTGTGAGCGTGGTGTGTGTGAGTGTGTGAGTGTGTGAGTGTGTGAGTGTGTGAGTGTGTAGTGTGTGGTGTGAGTGTTTGAGTGTGGTGTAGTGTGTGTGTGTGTGAGTGTGGTGTGTGAGTGTGTGTGGTGTGTGAGGTGTGAGTGTGGTGTGTGTGTGGTGTGTGTGAGTGTGTGGTGTGTGTGTGAGTGTGTGTGTGTGAGTGTGTTGGGTGTGTGCGTGTGTGTGTGTGTGTGTGTGTGTGGTGTGTGTGTGTGTGAGTGTGTGAGTGTGTGAGTGTGTGTGTGTGGTGTGTGTGTGTGTGTGTGTGTGGTGTGTGTGTGTGATGTGTGAGTGTGTGTGTGAGTGTGTGAGTGTGTGGTGTGGTGTGATGTGTGTGTGTGAGTGTGTGAGTGTGTGTGTGTGTGTGTGTGTGAGTGTGTGAGTGTGTGTTTGTGTGAGTGTGTGTGTGTGAGTGTGTGTGTGGTGTGTGGTGTGATGTGTGTGAGTGTGTGAGTGTGTGAGTGGTGTTTGAGCGTGTGTGTGTGTGAGTGTTGAGTGTGTGATGTGTGTGTGAGTGATGTGAGTGTGTGAGTGTGTGTGTGTGTGAGTGTGTGAGTGTGTGGTGTGTGTGTGTGTGTAGTGTGTGAGTGTGTGGAGTGTGTGTGGTGTGTGTGTGTGGGTGTGTGAGTGTGTGTGTGTGTGTGTGTGTGAGAGTGTGTGAGGTGTGGTGTGTGAGGTGTGTGGTGTGTGTGTGTGTGGTGTGTGATGTGTGGTGTGAGAGTGTGTGACTGTGTGTGGTGTGTGACTGTGTGAGTTTGTGAGTGTGTGAGTGTGTGAGTGAGTGTGAGTGGGTGTGTGTGAGGTGTGAGTGTGTGGGTGTGTGTGGTGTGTGATGTGGTGTGTGTTTGAGTGTGTGAGTGTGTGAGTGTGAGTGGTGAGTGTGTGAGTGTGTGGTGTAGTGAGCGTGTGAGTGTTGAGTGTGTGAGTGTGTGTGTGTGTGTGTGAGGTGTGTGAGTGTGGAGTGTGTGAGTGTGTGTGTGTGTGTGTGAGTGGTGTGAGTGTCGTGAGTGTGTGTGTGTGAGCAGGTGTGGAGTGTGTGTGACTGTGTGGTGTGTGAGTGTGTGTGTGTGAGTGTGTGAGTGTGTGTGTGTGTGTGGTGTGTGAGTGTGAGTGTGGTGTGTGAGTGTGGTGTGTGAGTGTGTGAGTGTGAGTGTGTGAGTGTGTGGTGTGGGCGTGTGTAAGTGTGTGAGTGTGTGAGTGTGTGACTGTGTGAGTGTGTGGGTGTTTGGGCGTGTGGGTGTGTGAGTGTGTGGGTGAGTGTGTATGTGGGTCAGTGTGTGAGTGTCTGAGTGTCTGTGTGTGTGAGTAGTGTGAGTGGTGAGTGTGTGGGTGTGTGAGTGTGTGAGTGTGTGGTGTGTGGTGTGTGGTGACTGTGTGAGTGTACTACTGTGTGAGTGTGTGAGTGTGTGAGTATGTAAGAGGGTAAGGTTGTGAGTGCGTGAGTGTGTGAGTGTGTGTGTGTGTGTGTGAGTGTGTGAGTGTGTGAGTGTGTGAGTGTGTGGTGTGTGGTGTGTGTGTGTGTATGTGAGTGTGTGTGTGTGTGAGTGTGAGTGTGTGTGTGGTGTGTGGTGTGTGTGTGTGTGAGTGTGAGTGTGTTAGTGAGTGTGGTGTGTGGTGTGTGTGTGTGTGTGTGAGTGTGTGTGTGAGTGTGTGTGTGTGTGTCGTTGTGTGCGTGTGTGCGTGTGGTGTGTAGCGTGTGCGTGTGTGCGTGTGTGCGTGTTTGTGATTGTGCGTGTGTGCGTGTATGCGTGTGTGGTGTGTCGTATGTGTGTGTGTGCGTGTGCGTGAGTGTGTGTGTGCGTGTGTGCTGTGTGCGTGTGTGATGTGTGTGTGCGTGTGTGTGTGCGTATGTACGTGTGGCGTGTGTTACGTGTGCGTTGTGCGTGTGTGCGTGTGTGCGTGTGTGCATGTGCGTGTGTTCGTGTGCGCGTGTGCGTGTGTGTGTGCGTGTGCGTGTATGTGTGCGTGTGTGGTGTGCGTGTGTGCGTATGTGCGTGTGTGCGTGGGTGCTGTGTCTGTGTGCGTGCGTGGTGCGTGTGCGTGTGACGTGTGGTGTGTGTTCGTGTGTGCTGTGTGTGCGTTGTGTGCGTGTGTGCGTGTGTGCGTGTGTGCGTGTGTATGAGTGCGTGTGTGCGTGTGTGCGTGTGTGCGTTTGTGCGTGCGTGCGTGTGTGCGTGTATGCGTGTGAGCGTGTGTTTGTGTGCGTGTGTGCGCGTGTGCGTGTATGCGTGTGCTTGTGCGTTCGTGGTTGTGTGTGTGTGTGTGTGTGTGTGCGCGTGCTCGTTCACGTGCACGTGCGCGTCAGCCTGTGTGTACGTGCGTTCGTGTGTGTGTGTGTGTGTGTGTGTGTGTGTGTGTACATATCCTCGTATAGGATTTCTTGGTATTTGGGCGCGGGTGTAATTAAAATTTCACCTTTTAACATAGGTAAAACTATCGTCAGAAGGTTTATATTACTACATAATACCACTGTCCAGGCCAAGATCTGTCTCAGTGTAACTGTCCCCAAAGGATCGATTCCTCAAAACAGTGGTCCGCTTCCCAAAGTCTGGTATCCGTGTCTCAAATACAGATAGCCGTTTCCCAAATCATTCAGCCGACCGGACGCTGGATCCTGCATCTGGATGGGATTTTATCTGATATCAACCTTCTTCCAGATGGGAAGGTAATACACATCTATTTATGTATTTTAAGCTGTCGAAACACTGATTAGTTACCTAGATATCTTAAATTAAGGCTAATTTTGGCAACTGATTTATCTATAGTTCTAGATCTGTGAATTAATCTATACATTCTTACTTCTAAAAATGAAATACGTATTATGCAGTAGTGTTTTATTAAGGCTGTCGAAACCTATTTTACGGTATCTACGACGTTTTCTACAGTGCAGGGAGGAATTAACATAGCGAAAAATGGCCTCGTTAAAACAACTAATGTAATCCCCCAGTAACATTAGCAGAAAACTAAAACCTTATCCTTTTAAGGAAGTAGAACCCCCTTCCCCAAGCTTACGTAATATCCACAAAGAGCCGTATGTTGCAACTGGAAGAACATGCTAGCGGTATAAAATAAGAGCCTGAGGATTTAATATGTATCGTTTTTTTGTAATTTTTGTGAATTCTGGACATTTTTAGTTCGCTCTAGCAGTGTATCGGTTGATTGTAGAGAGAATTATTATGTATGAACCTCAGTAGTAAATTTTGAATGCATGGTCTCTTCGAAAAATGCGGATTTAGCCCAAAACCTAAAAAAAATTGACCTCATATTCGTGTTCAGCGACCCACAAAACATAGAGGATAAATGTGATTGTGACTGTACCTAAAACTTCCGCTAACTGTCCTTTTTATTCTTAAATTGACTACCCTATTTCTACTATTGAGTCTTTAAACAAGTTGCTACAGTGTACGTTACTATGGAACACCAATGGATGCGATAGAGCATGTATATAAATTCTGTGAGGGCCCAGAATATACTCTGACTTTTTCATAACATTCAGAACTAATGAGATACCACATAAAAAGTAATTTATCAAGATGACGTTAGCGGTTTTCCACTCTCCCTTCTCAGACTTCTGTTTGCAAAAAAATACCGTATATGAATTTTTTGCGCAAAGAAACACTAGCAATCGCACTAGCAATCGTGGCTTATAAATTCATATTTTATTATCCGTGTTTAATATCAAATTTAGCTTTTAATTGTTAAGGTCTCGGCTGCACATATGCCTATTTTGCAATATACAAATTTGTTGGTTTTTGATCATAGTATATGCAGATAATGTACGCTTCCATATACCTTGAAAGGATCTATCCATCTAATTTGCCTGTAAATGAAAGACAAGGAAAAGGGTGTTGAACTAAAAACAAAAAGGGCAATTGAAATTTTTTGTTACAAACCAGTTAATTTTATATCAGCAAATGGAATTCATGGGTATGTTAACTCTAAAAAAATTAAGGATTTAGCAAAATATGCTCTAGTTGTAATGAAAAATACGTATTTCAATGGTTTATGTTTGTATTAAGTGTTACAATAGATTCGCTCTCACAAAAGGTGATGTAATTTAAAAAATGTACTGATTTCAATGTTTTATATATGTAGAGAAAACATGTACATATTACCTCGCTCTCCTTTAATTACCAAATTAAAGCTTACAGAAAGTTTTTGTTTACATTAGAAAAATTACTGTTTAATATTGTATAGAAATAACTTTATTATTAATGTGAATGAATTCATTTAATCAGCTTTCTCTCGTGTAGCTGTACTTGTGTATAGGAACTTAAGTGCCTCGATATTATCAAGAGAACAATGCAATGCCTTCACACATTGGAGTGCTTTTTAATTCTACTGCGATCTTTTACTGGTGATGGATCATTCTGTTAAATTTTATTAACAGTGCTTTTACAAAATATCGTTCGCGAATAAACGAGCAAGAAGTCAAAAATCATGCGTGATGTGGTGCGGTCACACCAGATACCTGTATCCCCATCATATCTATACGTGAGGGCACGCGTTCAGCAAATTGTTCGAAAAGTAAATAAGCAGCGCCTCCATCAGCACCACCCGAATTCAGTATGGAGGAGTTCTGGGGGGTTACGGTAAAGCGAGCAGAAGTGTTAGGTGGTTGTGTAACATAGTGGGGTAGCACAAGTGCAGTGGTTAAAGGATTATTTAGCAAGGGGCGCATCAAAATTTTGGATGTGTAAGTGTATATTTTTAACTAGTGCTTGTGTTCGTTTTTGCAGGAACAATATTTGAGTGCGTAAGTGTTATTTGTAAGTTTAGCAATTAGGTTTTCTTTTTATTGGTAGTAGTTTTTTAATTTAAAAGAAAATATGTTATGCTTGTAGATTTTCTAACGTAGCCAACAGTTATTGAGTTTTTTGTTTGTTTTGTCTAATATTCTCTACATGCTCCTCGTTGACCACCCCAACACCTCACAGTTCGTAGTCAGTAGACCCTTACTCGTAAATTCACTCAGCGAGGAAGGACTTTCCGTAAGATGTGGTGGAGAAGAAGTTGCATGGTCCTCATGCAGATAATAATCATGTTGTTGTTGATCTTGTAACACTAGGGAGAGATTTTTTCCCTCCCACATGTTGTATTTGTGGAAGTGGCAGTGGTTCTGATATGGTAGTGGCAACAGTGTGTAATACTAGAAAAAATTAAGAAGATACAGTATACTAATGTGTGAAGCACTACATAAATCAGTAAATGTGAACCTAATTAAGTAACATACTCACTTCTCAAAACATATCTTATAATTAATAATTGTTTAATTATTTATGGTAAAGTTATGGTAAAAATAAATGTCATTGTTTATATGAAATGCGAATTCCTACTGGTATTTGGCTTTAAAAATTATAGTTTGAATGAGAATTTAGCTGCTTTTCTTCAGACGCATTATTTGTTAGGAAGTTTACTTAAGCTTACACTGTCGAAAAAATCAAAGGGTTCTACCAAAGCGAGTGTCTAACAGATCGTTAAATGATTATAAACATGTTTTGCTTGCTGTTGACTTAATAAGGTGATGTCAATATTTGTAAAGGTGAAAGAAATGCGATGTGTGTTTACAATCAAACAGAATAAAGTAATCCTTACAATGATAAACTACAATTACCAGTTTACCCTAAACTGATAGCTGTTTACACTTAACATATTGCTGTTAGTACCTAAACGGGGTCAGTAACAACAATAAAAAACTTTCTTTAAGCTTTACTTTGATAATTACAGGAGAGTGATGGTCAGCCTCCTAAAAGGAAACGTATTCTGCGGGAAAAAGATAGATACTACGCGTGCACGATTCAAGGCTAATACCAGCCTTAGATAGACTTAATTAATTTCAAATTTCATTCACACCGATAATAGTAAAATTAAATTCTTATTAATTAATAAAACAAAGTTAGTTCTCTTAAACCACTAAAATAATT
>JARFJB010000105.1:65000-165000 GCA_036346205.1 Vesta saturnalis
GGTCATGATTCCTAGAAATCACCTGAAGGGGTATCAAATAGATTGTCAATGGCTAAAATGTATTGGTATCAATTTTCAAGGTCATAAGTCCTAGAAATCAACCTGCAGGAGCATCTCGATATATATATATATATATATATATATATATATATATATATATATATATATATAGGAGGACGCTTTTCAAGTTCACGTATACTATAGGATCCAATTTATTACTTTCAAGGCCATTGCGTATACACATTTCATGCGTAAATTCTTGGCCATGTATAGTGATCCACTTATTAGGTTATTAAGGAGAACCCTCAAACGCATTACGTCAAGGTCACGTAGACTTTCCAAGCATAATCTTCAAGATCACACCTCTGGGAAATCAATTTTCAAGGAAAAAGGCGATCCATTATACAAGCAATTCTGGTCGAGTCAGAGACATAATTCATAGAAATCACCTACACGGGGTATTCAAATAGCCTTTCTAAGATGTGGGTGATTCTATTTTTCAGGGTCACCAAACTGGTTGAGGGGAAATGTTCAACTCAGATTTAGCAGCATTCCTAATCAATGACGTCATGTGGCTTTCAAGCAAGCAATTCTTGGCTGAGTCAAGGTCACATGTTAACCTGCAAGGGTATCCCGATCTGACTCAACCTTAACCGATTTAAAATCTTTAAGGTCAAATTTTCAAGGTCACTAAGCAACTTGCTCGAAACAAGGTCATGTGTTTAAAAGTAGGTAAATTGTCTGAGGCCTGTCTCAGGATGAGATAGCTTCCCCAAGAACTGAATCCGTTTCCCAAAGACAGATAGACGTTTCGCAACACAGATAGCTGCATCGTAACGCAGGTAGGTGTTTCCCAGATGATTGCACGCCGGATGTTGGCGATAAAACTTAGGATTGGCTGAATCATGTGCCTAGAAAACGATTTTCAAGGCCATTAGACCCATTCCCGACCACTCTGATGTTAGTCAAGTTCAAAGGGCAGCAGCATCGTGGTCAACGAAGTCTGCACCACTCAGAAGTTAGTCTAGGTCAAAAGGCAGCAGCATCAAGGTCAAAAAAGTCTAGACCACTTTGAAGTTAGTCAAGCTCAAATCTAAAAATATGAATTAGAAGGGCAGCACCATCAACGCCAAAGAAGTCATAGCTCGACTCTGGACCACATTATACGAATTTCTGTGTTGAAGTTAGGTTAGGCTGTTCAAGCAATTTGGGTAAGTCAAGGTGTCAGTTTTTAAAAATCAACTTGCAGCTCATAGGGAGCTTATGAAAAAATTTATTGCTGGAAAATGTTGTTATAAGTGTCTCAAAACACAATTATGTGTATTAGATTTAAGGAGCTGTATTCTATAATTAGAAAATAAAGACTTTAGGTATTGTAAATATGGAGTTCTGTTTCATATAAGTTAAAGAGACGTAGATTTTATCAATTACCCCCACCATTTGCTTTAAACGTCAAGGTCGCGCCATATTATAATTTAAAGAAATCTAAAAAAAATAATTTTTAAGGTCCCGATCTTGTCCGATCTTATCCTTATTTTAAACTTGAATGCCAGTGATGCACCTACATAAGAAGAGTACAATCATGATGAATAATTTTACGGGAAACCTAAAGTGCCGTGAAGAGCAATTAGATATTAGTTAAAGTTACAAATAGATGTCTGACACTTGCACCAAAGAGAAACTTTTTTTTGAAAATGTGCATTTTGAAAAAGTGTGCAATTTTGAAAATTGTGCATTTGTTTTGCGAGTACTCATAAGCAGTTAAAAGTTAAATACGGGTCACGATACAGAGACTATGATTGTACAGTTGATGTACAGGAATTCAAAACGGCAAAACATTTATTTACACCTAAATAGCTAACAATGTATAATGGAAATCAAGCTGCCCAATTTGTGTTCAAACCACCATTTTCGTGGCACGTCTTATATGTGGAGTTTCAACGACAAGTCACCTGGTTAATCAATAATCATCACTGCATCAAATGGGGATCTGGATATATTCGAAAAATATTGATACAGTCAGTTATAGAAATTGAAGAGCAACCAGCTTCACCCACAATGAAAACAACTTGTTTGTTTCATACACAAACCACTTGTAATTTTGCTTTGACGAATGTGTACTTTTTGTACAATAACTATGTAAGACAATAGCAGTAAAAGTTTTCTGAAATTATGTGCTGATAGGGGTTACATGTAAAGGGGAGAAGTTTGTAGTATTTACAATAAAATGCAATTATATGTTATTTTAAGTGTTTTATTTCATGTAAAGCTCTGATGCAAACTATTCCTATGGTTATACTCCACCCTATCCATCTACGGAAGCAATCTTAAGGAATCAAGTCAAATTTTGGCATTCCTGGGTAGTAAAATTCTTGGAAATAGCAAATAAACGTTCCTTTTACTAAATTCTAACTATAGAATCAGTTCGTGGAAACAAGAGGGTTGTTTTCTATACTAAACGTATATCAAAGTTCCTGTATTGGCTAAATATTATGCTTACAGTATGTGGACTCTACCCTAACCACCAGCAGGAGGTAGTTCCTCTAAGACAGATAACCGTTTCCCAAATATAGATAGTCGTTTCCCAAACACAGCTAACCGTTTCCCAGAACCAGTAGTCGTTTTCTCCCATAGAAAACAAATTGAACCAGGCCGTACAGGGTACAGTTTATTGATCTGACGGGGTTAAATTTGATTGGTTCGAAAGAGGTCACATTGTTAAAAATCAACTCATGAGAAGGTTTATGCTAAAAAGGTTAAGTGGTGGCTACGTTTTGTCAACTTTTGCCGGAATTCTTAAAAATCTGGAAATAGGTCAAGGTACAGGTAGAGGACAGTTTTATAGAAAAGCTGAATAATCTGCGTAAATCACCTACTTTTGGAGGTTTTCCAATAGATGTTGAAATAAGTCAAAAGGGTTATCGTCCATGGTGTGGTTTTTGGCCAATTCTAAACCGTTCTCGATAAGAATGACTTTTTGTGTATGAAAAATCTGGACAGAAAGCAGTACGTGCGGAGAAGTGAGCTATTGGAGACGTTAATAAAGCAAGTGAAACTCGATGTGGAGTGCTACATAATGAAAATAGAAAATGATGGAACTGTGTATTAGCAATGTTTAATGAGGAACATGTAGTAAAGGTCGAGAAGTGCGGGGAACATATAGTGCTGGAAACGGAACTGTATAATCAAAATGATTTGTGTGCTGTTTTTGCATATAATTAAGTTAACACACAATATGGAGTTAACATTTATTGAGAAATCTCTAACAAGAACATCGATGTGAAGTCTTTACTTGTTAATATGAAATCTGATGGTTCTAATAATTACATCTTCTTTTAAAGCATTCCTTATCATAAACGATTAAGATAGAGTAACCAAGTGTAATAATAAATGACTTATAGTAATTGAATGATTAGAATATATTTATGGGCTTTAACCTCTACTTCTAAGTAAGGATATAATTTGATTAGCTTCTTGTAAAAACGGATGACGAAATAATAGACAATAATTTATAATGCTTTATCTAATAAGAATATATTTATGGGCCTTAACCTCTACTTCTAAGTAAAGATATAATTTGATTAGCTTCCTGTTAAAAATGAATAATGAAATAATAAGCAATAATTTCTAACACTATCTAATAGGAATATATTTATGGTTTTAATCCCTGTTTCTAGGTAAGGACATAATTCCTCCTCCTTAGGAAAGAACGTCCTCGTTCTTTAAAATATTACTTTTAACTTGCTCAAGGGGTATTTGGTATTCAATTTGTTTACTCTTTACAAATTTTTGTATATTATTTCTAAACACAAATGTTGTGATACAAAGGGTAACAGAAATAGTAATTAAAATTAATGTTGTAGAAAAGTGTGCTAAATGTACCATTGGTTTTAATTGTATGTTAGGTTCTAAGGCTTTAGCCTCTTCTCTGAGATCTTGTAAATTATTCAAGTGTTTTTGTTTTAAGTTTACAACTTTATCGGGGACGTAATTATTTAACATGACTTGTTCTGTAAAAGTGAAATTACTATAGGTATTATCAAAGGTTTGTTTATCTATAACTATTTTACATTGTTTATCCGTTGAAATTAAGGCACTATTCACTATTTTGAAATATTCAATTCTTCCCTTGCATTCTTCAGTTACTTGTAGTTTGACTTTTGTAGATAAAATTAGTTTTCCATTCGTTAGTTGTGAGTATACTTTAAAATCGTTCCTAACATTTGCGTAATTGCACTTATTTGAATTTACTAAAGAACATTCGGTCATTATTGGTTTTTCAAAACATAATGTTTGAGTTTCAATTGATTGACATCTTTCGTTTGTCCATAGTTCTTCATTGATGTTTTGTAAGTTATATTTAAAAGGTGGCAATAGGATGTTGTATGTCAGGTATGGGATATATTCTTAGGTATTGATAGGATTTTGGGTTTAAAATTGGAATGTGTAATATACAAGTGATAACATCATGTACTGAAATAATTTGAAATTTCGAAAATTCTAATAGTTTAAAAGCATGTAAATTGTCGAATTCAATCAATTCTGATTTACTATAAATTAATCGTAAGTGTTTTATGATTTTAATTAAATCCTTGAATGTAATTATTTCTAAATTGGTTATTTCTGAGAAAGCTAAAGTTGTAGTTCTTTCAATTTTCTGGAGGATTTCTAATAATTTTGTGCATAAGAAGTTTTCGTATTGCACATTCAATAGAGTTTCAAAAGTGTTACTTAAATTTGTCACTGCATTTAATGAAGAATTAATGTTATATTGAATTATTTTTTGGTCATCGGAATATCTAGTAGTTATATGATTTGCAAATGATGTATATTGGTCTATTAGTTTTATTACCTTTTCTTGATTTTTAAATAAAGAGTCTAAATTTTTATTAATTTCGATTAGATCGTTACTATCTGGATTACCTGTTATAAATTTGATAGCGGTACCTAAAAAGTTTGCTAAAGCACGTTTAGTACGATGGTTTTTAAATTTTGATAAGACTTCTATCATTTTACAACGTTCTTTTAATATACTGATTTGATTTTTGCGAATAGTATTTGACTTTGTATTAGTTTCTAGAGTAATTATATTAGTTAATACTTTACGATAACTTATTTCTATTTCTGTTATATTAAAGTAAAAATAAAATTTATGATAATGATTAAGGATCTTGACTACGCCTAATTCTTCTTTATAATATCCATTACTATTAATTTGTTGGATGTGAAAACCCAGGATCTGGCTGATCAGGGTGGTCCTGTAATAAAAATTTTTTCTTAGTACGTCTTATTTTTCTCGCATTTATATTTGCTTGTCTTTTTGAATTTTCTCTAATTCCTGTAATCTTATTACTCTCAATGGAGGTTATGTTTACTGTATCATAATAAGTGTCGGTTCTCCTAATTCTTTGTCTCGTAAAGTAAGCAATAGGTTCATTAATAATGGGGTCTTCCTTTTCTATATTAGCTTTTTGGATTCTTACTTTCCCTTTTTCTAATTGTTTATTGTATAATAATTCGTAGAAGGGTAATATTTCATCTTTTCTCTTTTGATTATATGTTTCATAAACTGATTTTTATAAGTCAATTTCGTGCGCGTTTAGGTTTTCATAGGGTCCGTAAAGTAGTGAAAATGGAGTGTATCCAGTGGAAGAGTGTACGGATTGGTTATATGTTAGCACGGCACTTATTATGAGATTTTTTGAATCTTCGTTTTTATTTTGTAATTTCAATATCCTTATCTATTCTAATAATGTAGAATGTACTCTTTCTATCGGTAAATTAGAGTTACTGTTGTAATTGGTAGTAAAGTGTAGGTCTATTTAGAAATGTTACAATATTCTTGAAAAACTTTATTTTTAAATTCTTTCCCTTCATCGCATACTATTTTTCTATGGTAAGAATGATGAGAGAAGTAATGTCTTAGTTTGTTTAAAATAGTTATTCCTGTTGTGTCTTTTATAAAATGACTTTTGGTGTAACGGCTAAATAAATCAATTATAGTTAAAAACTTATTTCCTTCGAAACTGAATGTATCTATGTGAATAACATCAAAAGGATTCTTCGCGAGTAAGGGTCCTGAAAATTTTGGCTTATGAGGGTTTCGATCGTATTTACTGATTAAACATATTTCACATTTGTTAATAAATTTATTAATTTTTGTCTTTATATCGGGCCAATAAAATTTCAATTTTAGGTTATTGTAGGTTTCTGTTATTCCATTATGATTTTTATCATGGTAGTTTTCTATTATATTCGTTTGTTCTTCTACATTTTCAACATCCTTTGCTAAAATATTACTTTTGATAAGTTTGATATCATCATTCAATAATTGGTGTGTTATCATAAGAAACTTTTGTTCAAGTGTTTTATCCATGAAATAAATTCCATATAAAGTTTGAGGATTGATGACTTCTTCTAATATTCTTTTAATATTTTCAAATTCAGATCCTTTTCTGAGGGTTATTATATAATGCGTTTTATTAAAAAGTTTTTCAATATGAATATTATATTTATCTCCGGTTTTTAGAACTATTCTATTTGTAAAATGGTTAAGTGTTTTATCTGAAATAGGTATGCCAAATACAGGATTTTCTTGTGAAGTATGTTGCGTGTTATCGATGTCATTATTTTTAGGTGTTTTGTTAAATTCATCAAGACGATTTGAGTCTTTATCTATATTCGGGAATAACGAGGAAGTTTCGTCTTCATCGTGATTATTTATTTCTACTCTTGATAGAGCATCTGCTACAATGTTATCTTTTCCTTTTTTATAATGGATTTCGTAATCGAATTCTTCAAGTTTAAGTTTCCATTCAATTAGTCTAGAATTTGGTGTTTTTAAAGAAAAAAGCCAAGTTAAAGGTTTATGGTCTGTTTCTATTATAAATTTCTTTTCATAGATATATGGTCTAAAGTGTTTGGTATTTTCTACAATTGATAGTAATTCTCTTTCTATAGTAGAATAATTTTTTTCTGCACTGTTTAAAGTTCTTGAATAAAATGAGATAGGTTTATCATTCTGGGATAGTACTCCTCCTATAGCTACGTTAGAAGCGTCGGTAGTTATACGAAATGTTTTGTCAAAGTCTGGATAGGCTAAGATGGGTGAGTTGGAAAGTAATTCTTTACATTGTGAGAAGGCCTGTATGTAATATCTGTCAGTATAATTAATTTTAGAATCTTTTTTTAAACATTTTGTGAATGGTTGAACTATTTTTGCGAAATTTTGTATAAATCTCCGATAGTAACCAATTAAACCAAGAAGTGATTTGATTTCTTTGGTGGTTTTTGGTAACGGATACTTTCTGATGGCTTCCAATTTTGATGGGTTTGGTTTAATACCATTGGGTGTAATTACATGTCCTAAAAATGCAACTTCTTTACATAGGAATTCGGATTTATCCAATTGAACTTTTAAATTATATTGTTGAAGTTTTTGAAATATTAATTTTAAATGTAACAAATGATCATGTAGAGATTTAGAAAAAATAACTATATCGTCCATGTATACGAAGCAAAGTTTGTGCAAGTATTCTTTCAAAACGTTATCCATAACTCTTTGAAAAGTACTTGGAGCGTTTTTCAATCCAAAAGGCATCCTGGTGTATTCATAATGTCCATTATTTACGGAAAAAACCGTTTTTTCAATTGATCTTTGGTCCAGTTCAATCTGATGAAAGCCCTGTGCGAGATCTAGAGTTGAAAAATATATACATTTTCCAAGATTTTCTAAAATTTCCTCAATCCTTGGTAAGGGGTATTTGTCTTCAATAGTTTTTTCATTTAACTTACGATAATCTATTACTAAACGCCATTTCTTCTTTCCGCTAGCATCTACTTTTTTTGGAACTATCCAAACAGGTGAAATGCTTGGCTGAATTATTTTGTTTTCTAATAACTTTTGAATTTGATTCTGTATTTCGGTTTTTAAGTTGTAGGGGTACCTATAAGACTTACAATAAACTGGTTCATCGTCCTTAGTCCTGATTTTATGTTTAACAGCATTGGTGAATGTCAAACCTGAATTTTCATTATAAAAGATGTCTTTGTATTTTTTGCAAAGAACAATAATTTCTGTTTTCTCTTCTAAATTTAAATGAGGTGTTTTGATGATATTTGGGATGTCCAAGTTTGTTGGTTTCATATCAAATTTGTTTCTTATTTCTACGTTAAAGACAAGTTGAACGTCTATTTGTTGGTTGAAGTTAATTTCTAATGTGTCGTCATTATGTGGGATTTTGCACATGCCTTCCTTTGCATAGCCTAATGATTCAGGTATAGTAATATTATTTAGTTTAAATTCGGGAATGATGACGTGTCCTTCTTCAATATTTACCGGTATACTTATTGAACTTGAAACGATTTGTTTAAATGGTGTAAAGTTGAGAGGATTTAGTTCTAAATAAAAGGTATTCTGTTGTCGCCTATTTCTAAGATTCGTTTTTCATAGCCGATTTTTGCATTAAGTGTTCTAAGATCTTCACTTCCTAAGAGTGCATCGAATCTGTCATGCCAGTGCACCACGTGAGAGTTAATTTCCTTTTTTATTCCAAATTCTTCGAGTATAGGATATCTAATATTCTGATTGTCAGAAATAGTTTTGGTTATACTGCTTACGGTAAAGGGTTTTTTAAAATAATAATTTTTAAAATTTTCTACTGCAGGGGCTGGATTATTAATTGAGTTTGAGGCTCCGCTATCTATTAAAATTTTTAATCCTAGGGATGGTATTGTGATAAATGGTAATTTAGGTTTACTAGTTAAGGTGTTTACGTCGAGGTTGATTCTTCTGAGGCTAGTACTTGAAAATTTACAGGTGATTCGGGGTAATCGTATTCATCATCTTCTTCTAATTCTATTGGTTCTTCCTTATTTTTTATTAAATGGTTTTCAAAATAGTCTTGGATGGGTTCTGAGTTGTCGTGATGTTCATCAATTTGGTTGTTTAGAAAAATTTGGTCGATGATTCGCGTTTGTGTTTCTAGTTGAAATTGACATCGGTGTAGGTTTTGATTCGCCTTTTTTATTGAGCACTTCATTATTGGTCGGGTATCTAGTGGTAAAGGGACGGTTTTGAATGTTTATGGGTCCACGAGTCTATATTGACTATTTGTGGGAGTTTGTGAATTATAATTAAATTGTCTAGGTGTATTTAAAGGGTTAAAATTAGATGGGCTATTTCGGTATGATTTAAATTGTTGAGGTTTTGATAATTATTATTTAAAGGTTTAAAATTTTGTTTGTTTTGACCTTTTTGTTTCATAAAATTCGCATGTTGTCTTTGGTTATCGTAATCTTTAAGTTTGAGTAAGCATTCTTCTAATGAATTAACTGTATGATAAGTCATAAATGAATAATGCGGTTCTAATAATCCTGATAAATACGTATGTAATGCTTTTTTATTGAAATTGTTAATTTTATAATTTTTTAAATCTACGTTATTTTCATTAATATTAATTTGTTCTAATAAACATTGTAATTTTATCCTAATGCGTTCATAATAATAGTGATATCATTCATTAGTTAACTGAAAACATGTAACTAAATCGTCTTCTAGCAAACTCTCGTTCCTACTATCACCGAAACGATTTATTAATGCAGCTTTAACCTGATACGGGGTTTGACAATTAGAAATTATAAAAACATCTCTGGCAGTGCCCGTTAATTTAGAGCAACAAATTTCATATGACAATCTATTGATTGTACAACCTTCTTGACCTTGTTCTTGATTTTGAAAAAGGTTAATAAATTTTTCTGATTGTTGAATAAAATAAGATAAGTTTTTACTTTCTCCTTCGTATTGAGGAATTATTTCTTTAGCTAAATTTAACTCTGTGTAATTCATTTTTGTTTTATGATCACTTACAATTAATAATTTGTTAGAATTGTTTGAATTTTTTCGTTTTCTAATAGGGGATCTGTCCCTAGAAGTATTATACATGAAATTTCAGCGTGTATATTACACTTAATAAGGAAAATATTTAAACGAAACTTACATTAAAATTGTTGTCAAAAGCATTGCTTGCGAAATGCCTAACGATTTACAGTTGTCAAGTGGATGTTGGTCTGCAACGGCGTTCTGAATCCTCGCTGAGGTGAAGTCCTTCTCGTAGTTGTAGTTCTTCGTAGTTTGGAAACGGTCGAAGTTTGATGCAGGAACTTCCATACAGATGAAGTTGTGGTAGGTTGCCAATTAAGTATTGAAATACACTTGTTGTTGGCAATCCTGTTCGCAGCGCCAATTAAGTTAACACACATATGGAGTTAACATTTATTGAGAAATCACTAACAAGAACATCGATATGAAGTCTTTACTTGTTAATATGAAATCTGATGGTTCTAATAATTACATCTTCTTTTAAAGCATTCCTTATCATAAACGATTAAGATAGAGTAACCAAGTTTAATAATAAATGACTTATAGTAATTGAATAATTAGAATATATTTATGGGCTTTAACCTCTACTTCTAGGTAAGGATATAATTTGATTAGCTTCTCGTAAAAACGGATGACGAGATAATAGACAATAATTTATAATGCTTTATCTAATAAGAATATATTTATGGGCCTTAACCTCTACTTCTAAGTAAAGATATAATTTGATTAGCTTCCTGTTAAAAATAAATAATGAAATAATAAGCAATAATTTCTAACACTTTATCTAATAGGAATATATTTATGGTTTTAATCCCTATTTCTAGGTAAGGACATAATTATATGTTAACAAGGCGTAGATAATAAAATAACTTTAAAAAAGTTTCTGGTGTTTCGGGGTATACTATCCAGTTCTTTATTGGTTTGCAACGTTTAGGTGTGGCGTGATATAGATAAATGTTTAGTAATTAATCAGTTTTTCCGATTTCCAGGTGGGGTCAGCCTCCATTAAGTTTATTATCATTCAAATTATCCTCAGACGTATTTAACTTTTTTGGGGAATTAGTGCAGTGTAACGGTTGTAGAAGGAATGAAACTTGTAGTAAATGTTATCTACTTTAACGCTTACAAAAAGTATTGAAAAATTCAGAGATTTAGCCAACGTTTTCCGGGCATAATATCTGTCGGCAAACCAAAAAAAAAAACTGAAATGTGATTAGGACTGTACCTAAAATTTCAGACCTTTTTATTCGTAAATTGACGACCCTCGAATGTAGGACATTAAAAGCAAACTGTAGGGAATTGGAACAGTTATCTGAGGGAACAGAATTATGTATTAAACAGATTAGCTATAGAAGTCAATTGTGCTATATATGTATATATATATATATATATATTGTATATATAGCAATTAGAAAACATAGACTCGTTGCACATACCTAATCATTGGTTAGAAAACAGAGTTAACAATGTATAGATTTAAAATAGACATAAGAATTGTAATGTTGCTTAAATAATATTTATAAGAAATGTTTTAATGATCCATAAATTAACAAAAAATTCGATTTAGTTACAGATTTATTAGTTTTAATGCATATCGCTAGGCAAAGAAATGTGCTTGTTTTTATATCAATAAATGGTTTTATTGTTAGTAGGTGTTAGAATGGGTTTTCATTGTTCATATAGGTGATGTAATTTTAAAAAAATGTTTTTTAAATTGACATTCCCCATTCACAATTTTATAACGTGCTAGTTATCATATACAATGTACAGATTTAAAATAGACATAAGAATTGTAATGTTTCGTAAAATAACATTTGGAAACTTAAAACGGTTTCAATTATATGTAAATATCAAGTCCAATTCTTAACTTTAGTGTACTTGATTTGTGTAGATCATTTTCTTTAAAGCTTTCAGAAAGTTTTTATATACATTAAAAGAGTACTGTAGAAATACCTTTACTGTGATTTCGTTAAATCAGTGTGTTTTTTTTGGTGTGGCTGGCTTTGTATGTATAGAAATATATTTCCCCAAGAACAACTCGATGTCTTCATATAACTGCTTTTTAGTTCTACAGCAATCTATTAAATTTTATTATCAGTGCATATCGTAATGCAAGAAGCTGTGCTTGATGATCCGCTCGTTACCGATATAAACAAATTATATACCGAAGGAGATGTATTATTTGATTAACCAGGTGTTGTCGTTAAAATCTGCCGAGGAAAATAGTTGTTTGAATACAAAAGGCGTAGCTCGTTAGGTGTACTCACAACTGAAGTGCTGAGAGCTCGAGTTCTGCAAAATTCAGGTGAATATACTTTAAATAATATACTCCATTATTTTTAATGTTGTTCCTTAGCATTACGCCTGCACCACCCCCAGATAAAAAATTTTGATGAAGGTCAAGCGAGGACTCCTAACGTGTCAGGTGTAGCAGTTGGCGAGGGTGCATCATAATGTGCTATAACGTTTAAGTGTAAATATTTTTTAACTGGTAGCGGTATACTTTTCTATGTGCGGCAAAAATAGTTGTGAAGTGGAACATTTTAAATGGATATCAGTGAGGTGGCCTAGGTGGTACAAGTGCAGTGGTTAACGGATGCTTTGGCCAGGGTGCGTCAAAATAAATGAACAAAATGTGCTACAACGTTTGTAAGTGTATCTATTTTCTACTAGTGTTTGTTTTTGCGGAAGCAAGATTAGGGTAAATGAACAATATAAAAGCATGAAATTGTTTTTGGGAATGTGTTGAAAGTGCGTGATAGATCAATCAAGGATGTTGTGGTTGCTATAGGAAAAGGTTTATTGAAATACCTTAAAGCTACCCATTCACTGTAAATACCTAAAACTGGTAAATTCAGTTTTCAAAATCTTACTTTTAGTTTTAAGTTAAGTGCAATTTTCATGATAATAATTTGTTTGAAGTGAATTATTAGCGTCACAAATGGTAATATACTTTTTCCCGAATACAATACGACTTAATGGGGAGGGTGTTTAATTTCTCAAATTTTTTACATGATTCAGCTGAATACAACATATTTTCTTTAAATAAAAAAAAAAACTATTACTAAAGAAACCCCAATAACACTTACACATGCACATCACACATCCATTAAATTAATGTAAGCTTTACATCATTGAGTTGTTAAGACTACTAAAATTCTACATTTCATTTGTGTCATTCCGCATTCCGAACTCATATTAATTGACATAATTAATAATTAATTATTAAAAATGATAATAAATATTATACTCCAATTTGTGTGCTATAATTGCAGTAGGAAAGCATACTCTTAAGAATACTAAAATTCTATCTTTCATTTGTATCATTCCGCATTCTGAATTCATATAATTAATAATCAATTAATAAAAATAATAATAAATTGATAACATAATTCCTATTAACTGAAATCGCTGTAAGTAACCGGTCATTGAAATATGATTCAATAAGTTGCCATATTAACTTTTATAGATTACCCCCTCCCCCTATTTTAAAAGCGTTCCTTGATTGTTTCAGTCTTATGAGATAAAACTGTAGTAATGATAAATTGCTTTCAAGCTGAGGAATATTTTCGTTCTTATCTACTACCTTATTACTAATATATCATTCAACTAAACTATCATACAGGTAGAACACATTCAATTTATGCCTTAGTTACTGTCCTGGTGTGCCTTTGGTGCCTTAGTTACATACCGATAAGTTAATATATAGAATTTTACTTGTTATTGAGATAAAATAACTTTAACTACTCCGGAGAAATGAAACTTTTATTCATCACATCTGCTACATGCAAAAATTTGTAAAGAGTAGTAGATAGATATACTTGGTGAGATCTTAACACAAAATTGAAAGTAAGAGTTTGAAAACTTAATTTACCAGCTTTATGTAACAGTTTATGTAAATAAAACAGGACAAAATCAACGGGTTCTACCTAAATAAGACGCTAAATCTCTGCTGTTGATGTAATATGGTGATATCAACGTAAGGTCAAAGAAACGTATGTTTACAATTAGAGTTAAGGTAGATAAAGCGCTGTATTTTATGTTTTAGTAAAGGAATGTAATTTATGCGTATAAGAAAATAGGTTTATACCAATAAAAAATATCATCTTGGAAATGCTTATTCTATAGTTATTTATTATACCTCCTAACTACATACATACCTCTAGACCATAAACCAAATTTATGTGTAATTTCACGACCTTCTAACTTATAAAATGGAAATTAAATGAGGTGTAATAATAATTCTAATCAGTTTGAAAATATTCACTCTCCTAGTTAACAAGTAGAGAATCTAGTTAGATCAGAAATGAAATACCTTTATAAGTTTCTATTTCTAAACTATATTGTACACAGCAGTTTATATGGGAATATGTTTATATATGTAGAGGTTAATTATGTTTTTAATAAGCTTTGAGGTAAAAATACATACACAGCAATTTAAAAGTATATACGGGGTGTCTAGAATCTACCCACGTTCTATGGCTATCTTTGTTATTATAGGAGATACAGTCAGTTAAATTAGCAAACTTGGGCAGAATTACATGATAGTTCAAATACCGATAAGAAAATTCAACATTGTTGCCAACTTTCTAAGATATCTGAAAATAACTAAAAACGTCCAAATTTTCAATCAGCTATATCTTTTTTAATATTCAAAATACGAAAAGTTATAAGAGGGACTTTTGATAGCTATTTTTACGCAAAATGGGAAAATTCAAATAAAAAAAATGTTTAGTAACTATTTTTCGAGCTACAACCCAAACATACATTTTTTTAAATAGCAACTATAGGTGGTTATGGACTCATTCGATGGATTATTTTTTCTGATTTCACAAATGTATAGCTTTGTATATTCAGTATTATTAGTTAACTCACAATTTTCAAAAATTTCTAATTATAGTATTTAGTAAACAAATGCAATGTTTGCCGTGGTGTGCTGTGACAATTAAAAACAAAACTCTTCATTGATTGACTGTCAAATAGTAGATATTGAATTATTTGTTGTAACCAGTTGTAGTTCGTACTTAAATAGTGAATATTAATTTATTAATGGCTTATTCTTCTGAAGAAAGAAATGATATGCTTTTTTGCTATTACGTGTCTAACAGAGATGCTAATGCTGCTTCGGAATTATATATTCAAACTGATATGGAAAGAAGACAACCCGATGTGAGATTATTTTTCGAGCTACAACCCAAACATAAAATTTTTTAAATGTCAACTATAGGTGGCTATGGACTCATTCGATGGCTTATTTTTTTCAGATTTCAAAAATGTGTAGCTTTGTATGTTTAATTTTATTAGTTAACTCACAATTTAAAAAAAAAAAAAAGGTAATTATAGTATATATTAAACAAATTAAAGTGTGAAAATGTAAACTTTCACCATTAACACTCATAATAAAATACTTATCCTTTTTGGGTTTTTTTAATGGTGTACTTTAAATTATACTATCTAAACGTTTCGCTAACACTTACAGTTATCTTCGTCCGTAGTAATGTTAAAAATTGTTAAAGATGTAAACAATTTTGTCAAATTTGAAAAATTAAAACATAAACATAAGCTATTAATATAACACTTTGAGAAACGTATAAGCCAACTATAAAATTATAGTAAAGAATAAATAGGTCATTAAAATTAAATATTGTTAAACCGCCTCAAAGATGACAAACCAGAACACACTCTACGACGAAAGCTAACAATGAAATTTGTCAGCCAAAAAACACATTTAACAAAATTTAATCGAGTTATGATGTAAGTGTAAAGTTGTGAAAAACTTCAATTTGAAAATGATAGAAGCATTCACAAATCCAAACATTACATTAAATAAAATAACCCAGTTAAATCTAACAAAGAGATATCTTTATCAATAATTGGAAGTGTTATTAACAATGAAAAGTACAATGTAGAACGTTCTTTGTAATTTTTTAATTTTAATTCAATTTCAACTACTTATGTTAAATTATAGTGCTGTGGTAATTTAACATATAATTGGTAAAGCAGTTGCTTCAAGGTCTAGGAAAAACACAGCAAAAAACCTAGACATACCAAAAGCTAAAATTAAAATCAAAATTAAGACGTATCATTATGCTTTTTTTTAATTATAAGATGCCAAAACCTATTTAAACGGAGATTTTCTTCTTGTCTATTAAAATTATTTGGGTGTTATATATTGCAATAGCTTTACGTTGCAAAAGAACGTAATAATGAGTTTGTCATGACAATATTTCCATATTGTCAAATTGAATGTCATGATTTAGATTATGCAGGGCATGGTCAGTCACAGCAGACCTCTCTGGTTGATCCAATCTACAAAATCTCATAAGTTCTTTGCGTCTTGTATCAAAGCTACGTTTTGTGGTTCCGATGTATACTTTTCCACATGAACAAGATAACTTATACACTCCGGAAGATGACAGAGGGTTTGACACATCTTTAGGTGATCTTAAATGTTCTTTAATCTTTCTTGTAGGTTTAAAAATAGTCCTAATGCCATATTTAATTAGGATCTTTTCAATTCTATTTGTAATTGAATAATTATATATATATATATATATATATATATATATATATATATATATATATATATATATATATATATATATATAGTGTAATTTATTTCTATAGCTAATCTGTTTAATCAGTTATCTGTTCTCTCAAATAACTGTTACACTGCACTAATTCCCGAAAACGTTAAATACTTCTGAGGATAATTTGAATGATAATAAACTTAATGGAAGCACACTGACCCCACCTGAAAATCGGAAAACTGATTATTTACTAGACATTTATCTATATCACGCCACACCTAAACGTTGCAAACCAATAAAGAACTGGTTAGAATACCCCGAAAGACCAGAAGTTTTTTTAAAGTTATCTTACTGTCTTTAATTTATGTGCAAAAACAGCACACAAATCATTTTAATTATACAGTTCCGTTTCCAACACTATATGTTCCCTCACTTGACCTTTACTACATATGCTGTTTTAGATGTTCCTCATTACACATTGCTTATGCACAGTTCCATCATTTTCTGTTTTCATTATATAACACCAAATCGAGTTTTGCTTGCTTTAATAACGTCTCCAATCGCTCACTCCTCTACACTTACTGCTTTCTGTCCAGATTTTCATACTCAAAATGTCATTCCTATCGAGAACGGTTTAGAATTTGCCAAAACCACACTGAACGATAACCCTTTACTTATTTCAGCATCTATAGAAAAGTTACCTCTAAAGGTAGGTGATTTAAGCGGATTATTCAAATTTTCTATACCATAAAACTGTCGTCTATCTGTACTTTGACCTATTTCCAGATTTTAAAAATCGGCAATAGTTGACTCAATTTAGCCATCACTTCACCTTTTTAGCATAAACCTTCTTATGAGTTGATTTTAACAATGTGATATCCTTCGAACCAATAAAATTTGACAACCTCAGATCAATAAACTTTACCCTGCACGGCCTGGTTCAATTGGTTTGCTATGGGGAAACGACTACTGGTTATGGGAAACGGTTAGTTGTGTAAACGACTATCTGTATTTGGGTGTTATATATTGTAATAGCTTTACGTTGCAAAAAGAACGTAATAATGAGTTTGTCATGACAATATTTCCATATTGTCAAATTGAATGTCATGATTTAGATTATGCAGGGCATGGTCAGTCACAGCAGACCTCTCTGGTTGATCCAATCTACAAAATCTCATAAGTTCTTTGCGTCTTGTATCAAAGCTACGTTTTGTGGTTCCGATGTATACTTTTCCACATGAACAAGATAACTTATACACTCCGGAAGATGACAGAGGGTTTGACACATCTTTAGGTGATCTTAAATGTTCTTTAATCTTTCTTGTAGGTTTAAAAATAGTCCTAATGCCATATTTAATTAGGATCTTTCAATTTATTTGTAATTGTAATTATATATATATATATATATATATATATATATATATATAGTGTAATTTATTTCTATAGCTAATCTGTTTAATCAGTTATCTGTTCTCTCAAATAACTGTTACACTGCACTAATTCCCGAAAACGTTAAATACTTCTGAGGATAATTTGAATGATAATAAACTTAATGGAAGCACACTGACCCCACCTGAAAATCGGAAAAACTGATTATTTACTAGACATTTATCTATATCACGCCACACCTAAACGTTGCAAACCAATAAAGAACTGGTTAGAATACCCCGAAAGACCAGAAGTTTTTTTAAAGTTATCTTACTGTCTTTAATTTATGTGCAAAAACAGCACACAAATCATTTTAATTATACAGTTCCGTTTCCAACACTATATGTTCCCCTCACTTCTTGACCTTTACTACATATGCTGTTTTTAGATGTTCCTCATTACACATTGCTTATGCACAGTTCCATCATTTTCTGTTTTCATTATATAACACTCCAAATCGAGTTTTGCTTGCTTTAATAACGTCTCCAATCGCTCACTCCTCTACACTTACTGCTTTCTGTCCAGATTTTTCATACTCAAAATGTCATTCCTATCGAGAACGGTTTAGAATTTGCCAAAAACCACACCCTGAACGATAACCCTTTTACTTATTTCAGCATCTATAGAAAAAGTTACCTCTAAAGGTAGGTGATTTAAGCGGATTATTCAAATTTTCTATACCATAAAAACTGTCGTCTATCTGTACTTTGACCTATTTCCAGATTTTTAAAAATCCCGGCAATAGTTGACTCAATTTAGCCATCACTTCACCTTTTTTAGCATAAACCTTCTTATGAGTTGATTTTTAACAATGTGATATCCTTCGAACCAATAAAATTTGACAACCTCAGATCAATAAACTTTACCCTGCACGGCCTGGTTCAATTGGTTTGCTATGGGGGGAAACGACTACTGGTTATGGGAAACGGTTAGTTGTGTTGGGAAACGACTATCTGTATTTGGGAAACGGTTATCTGTCTTAGAGAAACTACCTCCTACTGTTGGTTAGGATAGTGGCATGAGTCAACATACTGTAAGCATAATATTTAGCCAATACAGGAACCTTGATATACTTTTTAGCATAGACAATAACCCTCTTGTTTCCGCGAACTGGTTCTATAGTTAAAATTGAGCAATAGGAACGCTTATTTGCTATTTCCAAGAATTTTAACACCTAGGAATGCCAAAATTTGACTTGATTCCTTAATATTCTTTTCCTAGGGTGGGGTATAACTATAGGAATAATTTGTATCGGAGGATGTAGCTTTACATTAAATAAAACCCTTAAAATAACATATAATTGAACTTTATTATAAATATTATAAACCTCTCCCCTTTACTTGTAACCCCTATCAGCACACAATTTCATTAAACTTTTACTGCTATTGTCTTACACAGTTATAGTACAAAAAGTGCACATTCGTCAAAGCAAAATTACAAGTGGTTTGTGTATGAAAGAAACAAGCTGTTTTCATTCTTGGTGAAGCTGGTTGCTCTTCAATTTCTATAACTGACTGTCTCAATATTCTTCGAATGTGATCGGATTTTTCTCGCCCTGTAACGTACACATCATCTGTTACCGATATTAGTTCACGAAGTGTATGTGGAATGAGATGTGGAGAGGTATATCCAGGTCCCCATTTGATGCAGTGATGATTATTTATTAACCAGGTGACTTGTCGTTAAAATTCCACATCTAAGACGTGCAACGTAAATGATGGTTTGAACACAAATTGGCCAGCTTGATTTCCATTATACATTGCTAGCTCTTTAGGTGTAAATAAATGTTTTATCGTTTTGAACCCCTGTATATCAACTATTACAATCATAGTCTCTGTAACGTGACCCAGTCCCTAACTTCTAACTACTTATGAGTACTCGGAAAACATATGCACAATTTTCAAAATAGCTTGGAACACAATTTCAGAATTTTAAATGCACAAGAACTCATGTGTAGTTTAATTAAACCGCACAATTGAAAGCATAAGTTTCCCTTTGGGTCAAGTGTCAGACATCTATTTGTAACTTCAACTAATATCTAATTGCTCTTCACGGCACTTTAGATTTACCATAAAATTATTCATCATGATTGTACTCTCCCTATATAGATGCATCAGTGGCATTCAGGGTTAAAATACGGATAAGATCGAATAAGATCGGACACGATCGGACAGGATCGGGACCTTTACAATTATTTTTTTAGATTTCTCCGAATTGTAATATAGCGTGACCTTGAAGACGAAATCTACGTCTCTAACTTATATAAAAAGAACACCATATTTAGAATACTTAAAGTCCATATTTTTTAATTATACAATACAGTTCCTTAAATCCAATACACATAATTGTGTTTTGAGACACTTATAACAATATTTGCCATCAATGTATTTTTTTAGATTCGACCTATGAGCTGCAGGTTGATTTCTAAGAACTAACACCTTGACTTAGCCAAGTTGCTTGAACTGCCTAATCTAACTTCAACACAGAAGTTCGTATAATGTGGTCCAGAATCGCGTTGATGGTGGTACCCTTCTAATTTCTACTTTTAGATTTGACCTTGACTAACTTTAAAGTGCTCCAGACATCTTTGACCTTGATGCTGCTGCCTTTTGACCTAGACCAGCTTCGGAGCGGTGCAGACTTCGTTGACCACGATGCTGCTGCCCTTGTAACTTAACTAATTTCAGAGTGGTCAGGAATAGGTATAATGACTTTGAAAATCGCTTTCTATGCAGATGATTCAGACAATCCTAAGTTTGATCACCAAGACGTAGCGTCCAATCGGCTTAGAAACGGCTACCTGTGTTGCGAAGCAGCTATCTGTTTTGCGAAACGTCTATCTGTCTTTGGAAAACAGATCCAGTTCTTGGGGAAACTACCTCATCCTGAGATAGGCCAAAAACAATTAACCTACTTTTAAACACATGACCTTGACTAGAGCAAATTGCTTAGTAACCTTCAAAATTTTCAATCGGATAAGGTTGAGTCAGATCGGGATACTCCTGCAGGTTAACACATGACCTTGACTCAGCCAGAAATTGCTTACTTGAAAGTCACGTGACGTCATTGCTTAGGAATGCTGCTAAATAAGAGTTGAACATTTCCCAACATATGGACTCAACCACTTTGGTAACCTAACCCTGAAAAGTGTATTTGAATACGTCGTGTAGGTGATTTCTATGAATTGTGACTCTGACCCGACCAGAATTGCTTGAATAATGGATTGATTTTGTCCTTGAAAATTTATTTTCCAGAGGTGTGATTTTGAAGAACATGACCTTGACTTAATGCACTTGCGGGGTTTCCTTAATAAATTGATAAGTGGATCACTATACGTGACCTAGAAGAATATACTCAGACCATCTCTGTACGCAATGGCCTTGAAAACGAGAAATTTGATACTATAGTGTACGTGACCTTGAAGGGCACCTTCCTATATACCTTTACCGGTCATATATCGGGATACTCCTGCAGGTTAATTTTTAGTGCTTATGACCTTGAAAATTGGCACCAATACATTTTAGCCATTGACTATCTATTTGATACCCCATCAGGTGATTCCTAGGAATTGTGACCCTGACTCAGCCAAGAATTACTTGAACAATGGATTACCTGTGTACTTTTCTCAGAGGTGTAACCTTGAAATGGTGGGAGAAACGGCTACCTGTGTTGGGTAATAGATCCCTGTTTTGGGAAACGTCTTTGGGAACCGGATCCGGTCCTTAGGAAAACTACCTCATCCTGATGGTTCAGGACAGTACTATTATGAATCTACATACTGTAAGCATAATCTTTTTATTACAATTTAGGCAATACAAGAACTTTGACTAACATTTTAGCATAGACAACGACAACCTGTATAATATCCCCGACCTTGAGTCTTAACGTCTTGACTCAGCCAAGAATTGTTTGGGTGACCCTGAAAGGTAGAATCCTCCACGCCTTGAAAGGTTTAATTAATACCACTGGTCTTAATAATTGAATCACAAGAATTAACACTAGCTCGGACATGAATTACTCGGTCACCTTCAGGAATATACGTAGGCAATGTGCATGATGGCCTTGAGAAAAAACAACTATGACCTTGAAGTATAGGCTGAATTGCTTGAACAGTGGATCGCCTTTGAAGATTGGTTTCTCAGAAATGAGTTTGAAATGGTGGGGGAAGCTGAAAATTAATCTAGGTAACGATCTATTTTTAGGAATTATGACCCTTGCTCAGCCAGAACAATGGATCGCCTTTGTTCTTTTCTCAGAGGTGTGACCTTGAAATTGGGGGAAACGGCTACCTCTGTTGCGAAACAGATACCCTGTTTTGGGAAACGATTATTTGTATTTGCGAAACGTCCATCGGTGTTTGGGAAGCGGGACCACTTGAGGTCAATGATCTTTGCTGGGAGACGTGACCTTGAAACCGATGACCTTGAAAAGGTGAATTAACTTTGACTACTAGCATGGACAATAATCTGTAATAGGTGAGAATAATTACAATAACTAAATTAACAACTTGGCTCAGACAAGAATTGGTGACCTTGAAAACTTGGTCTTGAAAAATCTATTTAATAACCCTGACCTTGATAATTGTAATTAACACACACACATATGATCTTCGGCCGAATTCTAAGAACTGTTTGGTGCTTTCCTGTCAAATTAACACTTGAATCACCAAGGAATTGATTGGTGACCGTGCACATTTCCTGCCACGTAGCCTTGAAGACTGATGCAGGGAACGTGACATTGATAAACCTTGTACTTTGACATATGCAATGTGATGACCTTGAGAAATATACTTCGATGTAGGATATGTGTACGATGACCTTGCACTATGATGCGGAGAATCTGTACGAGAACTTTAATGGTCTTGACCTTGAAAACCTTGTACGTGTACGAGAACAATCTGGGCCTTGAGAAATATACTTCGATGCTGGCAATGTGTACGAAAACCTTGAAAACAATTGACCTTGATGTGGACAATCTGTATGGGAAGGTGTACTATTATTATTATGAAAAGTGGGTTAGAAGTGACATAGCATAGGATGTTTATGGTTAGGCTTCTACCGTATCTTCAGTAATGAATTCGGTGGCTAGTTGGTTTATTACTTGTACAATTGTATTCTCGTGATCTGTATTTATAACTAGTGACTTGATTGTTGAGCCTGTAACTCGTAGTACTTGGTTTATTTTGTCTCTGGCTGTTTTTCAGGAATATGAAATGTAGTAGGTTGTGGTCGGAAGATGTCGTTGTACTGCATTTGCGGTAATTTTGTATATTTTTTATTTTGAAGCGAGAGAAGTAGTTTGCATAGGGACCGAGTCCCGTCAGGAGCTAGACTCTCTCCTTGTTTAGGTTGTACCCGTTTAGAGTTGCTTTTATATCTATGTAGAGTTCGGCTTGCGCCTTTTTTGTCCCACTCATCTTGACAGTTCTGTATGCTCGTGCCTTGTACTTTCAGTGATTTTTGGATGTTGACCGTATCTAGCGTTGTAGGTTTTTTAACTAGTTTAGCAGCCAAGTTGTTTTCTCTCATATCAGCGTGATCTTGTAGGCTGAAGCTGCACACGAACTCGTATCGTGTGGAGGTTAGGACAGTGGTAGTATTATGTAAAAATTCAAACACTAAACATAGTCTTTTTATTATTACCTTCTTCTGTGGGGAAACAACTACCGCTCCTGGGAAAGGGTTACCTGTGTTGGGAAACAGAGCCCTGTTTTTGGAAACCGCTCTTTGTATTTGAGAAACAGATACACGTTTTGTAAAACGGCTATCAGTATTTTGGAAACGGATCCGGTTTTTGGGGAAACTACCTCACCCTGGGACAAGGCTTGGTGGTTAGGACAGCAGTAGTGTGTAAATAAAACCCACATACTGTAAGAATAATCTTTTTATCATAAGAACCATCTAATTCTTGTTTTCACGAACTGATTCTATTGTTAGAATTGAGCAATTGGAATGCTTATTTGCTATTTTCAAGGGAATTTTACCTTGAAGAGTTTGATTCAACTTAATCAATACATGAACCATTTAACCTTGAACTACTTTTAGAATAGACAACAACCTATCATTCTTCATGTCCCACGAACTGGTTCTATTTTAGATTTCTAAGAATTGTAACATGATACCGCTGCAGGTTAATACTCATTCAGATTGAGCACTCTATTTTTGGATTTCTAAGAATTGTAATACACCATTTGACCTCGGTGTGATTTTTAGCATAGGCAACAACAACCTGTCGTTCTCATTGTTTCCATAAACTGATCCTATTAATATAATACCCCCACCCTGCAGGTCACTAGGATTTGACCATGACGATTCTCCTCTTTTAAGCTCGCTAAGAATTATGCGATGACCCTAAAACTACTATTTTTAGATTTAAATAAACATGCTTCATCTTGTCAAATACTTACCTGTTTGTATGTGTGTGTGTGCGCGCATGTGCGTGTGTGCGTGTGTGCGTGTGTGTGTGCGTGTGCGAGTTTGTGCGTGTGTGCATGTGCATGTGTGTGTGTGCGCGTGTATGCATGTGCATGTGTGTGTGCGCGTGTGTGCGTTTGCGCGTGTGTGAGTGTGTGCGTGTGTGCGCATGTGCGTGTGTGCGTGTGTGCGTGTGTGCGTGTGTGCATGTACGCGTGTGCGTATGTGCGTGTGTGCGTGCATGTGTGCGTGTGTGTGTGCGTGTGTGCGTGTGTGCGTGCGTGCGTGTGTTCGTGTCCCTGTGTGCGTGTGTGCGTGTATGCGTGTGTGCGTGTCCGTGTGGTGTGTGTGTGCGGTGCGTGTGCGTGTGTGTGTGTGTGTGTGTGTGTCGTGTGCGTGTGTGGTGTGTGTGTGTCGTGTATGCGTGTGTCGTGTGTTATGGTTGTGCGTGTGTGCGTGTGTGCGGTGTGTGTGTGTGCGTGTTGGTGTGCGTGTGCGTTTGTGTGTGTGCCTGTATGAGTGTGTCGTGTGCGCTGTGTGTGCGTGTGTGTGTGCGTGTGGTGTGTGTCGTGTGTGCTGTGTGCGTGTGTGCGTGTGTGCCTGTGTGCGTATGCGCATGTGCGCTTGTGCGTGTGTGCATGTGCGCATGTGTGTGGTGTTCGTATGTGCGTGTGTGCGTGCGTAAGTGTGAACGTGTGTGCGTGTATGCGTGTGTGCGTGTATGTATACATTTGCTCGTGTGTGCGTGTGTGCGTATGTTCGTGTGTGGGTGTATGCCTGCGTGCGCGCGTGCCCGCTGGCGGGTGGGAGGTCGTGCGTCGCGTGCTTGCGTGCCTTCTTGCGAGCGTGTATGATAGTAACCCCGATAACTCCAGAACGGAAATACTTACTTAAAGTTTTTATTTAAGTTTGTTTTTGTTTGGCTTAGAGTTGATAAGGTTTTGGGAGAAATCCAACAGCAGCGAAGGTGTTATTATTGTCAGTTTTTGGTTTTTATTCAATATCCCTGAAACAGCTGATTATTTCAACGATAAAGAAGTACCCCATATATTTTTTAGTATTTTGCAAGAAAATCCTGTAGTGCACTAGCATTCACTATCTTCCAATGTGATTGGTTTTGTGAGGGAATGGTGCAATATGAAATGAATGTTGGCATCTAACACAGGTGTGGTGCAATTTATAAACGAAATGAGGGCAGTAGGTTTTATTTGTTCAATAAATGTCACATATGTATGCTCACACAGTTCCTTCGCTGAAAAAAACAATTATTTATTAGATTGTTGCTCAAAACCTTGCTTAATGCGCCCGTTTACATTGTAGAAGGAATTTTTGACAGCTGAAGTGCATGTGACATGGTTTAGAAAGTTTGGGCATTAGGCATGGTTTTGTAATATTGTTTTAATCACGTATATAATGTGTTGATAATTAGCAATGTGCATGAATTGTATATTTATTAATAAAATTAATAATTTCATAACCATTTTATTTAGTAGGAGACCAATTTCAGATTGTATGATATGTAAATGAGTGAATAGTTTTCGAAATATTTGCAAGTATAATTGTTAAGAACAAACGAAATACCTAAAATCCCAACCATACGTATGTGGTAAAGTTTGTAGAGATTGTTTGTTATCGTCCAAATTCTAAAATAAAAAATAAAAGAATATTTTATGTACTATTTTGTAATGTATGTATGAATATTTATATAGGAATGTGTTTATATGTGAAAATGAGTGTTGTTATACGTAGATTTATGTATTAAGTTTCATAACTTTAATAAAGAAATGGATTTAAAAAGATTTGAGATATTTGGATATAGTATGGATTTTAAATGAGGTTTGACCTTCACTTCATTATACAGGGTTCCCCATATTAGACTATACAATTTAAAAGTCGAATAAAAACTTTATAATCAAAGTAAATTAACTTTTTAATGGACTAATATGTAGCTTATTCTTTGGAATTTATGACTAAAGTAAATAACAATTCAAGTTTTAAAGATCATGTCTTCCAAATGCCCTCCTTCGACTTCAATGCATTTTTGAATTCTAAGTTCAAAATTTATCATCACTCGGCGAAGCAAATCTCCATTTATTCCTGCAATTTCATTTCGAATCTGCTCCTTCAGCTCCGGAATTGTTGCGGGACGACTTGCAAAAACTTTTTGCTTTAGGTATCCCCAGAGAAAAAAATCGGGGGACGTTAAATCGGGAGATCTTTGGTGCCAATTCAAATTTCCAAATCGGGAAATTATACGGCCGTCAAAAAAATCTCGCAAAATTCTCATAGTGTTTCTGGCTGTGTGAGCCGTTGCTCCATCTTGCTGGAATAATATGGCGCTATTTAGTCCTCGTCTAATTAGTTCTGGGATAAGAAACGTTTGCAACATGTTTATGTAGCGTTCGGAATTAACTGTAACAGAACGGTTATTTTCATCCTGAAAAAAGTAGGGACCGATAATTCCAAATGATGCTACACGGCACCAAACAACGACTTTTGGACTGTGGAGGTTTTTGGTAAACAGTTCGTGAGGATTTTCTACTCCCCAGTATCTAAAGTTTTGCTTGTTAACAACACCGTCCAAATGAAAATTTGCTTCGTCGCTCATTAGCAAATTATGAATTTCTCCACGATGCTGAAGAATTCTTCACAAAATGTCACCCTCGCTCCTTTGTCTAGATCACTGAGGTTATGCGCCATTTGATATTTATAGGGGTGAAATTTTATATCTTTATGCAGAATTCTGTGGAGACTTCCTTAGATATTCCTAGGGCAAGTGATTGCCGATTAGCCGATCTCTTAGGACCTCTTGTAAAGGCAGCTCTCACTCGTTCAATATTTTCAGGCGTACGCACCGTTCTTCGACGTCCAGGTTTTTTAATGTTTTGCACAGAGCCATTTTCACGCCAATGACGAACCCACGTCGCAATTGTAAAGCGTGTTGGTGCATCGCCCCTATTATTGTTTCCAAACTGCCGTCGAAATGCACGCCGAACTTCTTCAAATGAACCAGTTCTAATGTAGACTTCCACAGAAAACACACGCTCTTGAATCGAATAATTCATAATGCAATGAAAATTGTTAAACTGGAGCAATTATATCGTTTGCGCATAACGCATATTTGACAGAAACACTTAAGTCGTTGTTTATAGACAGGCGCCTCCTTGATCTTTAAAACTTGAATTGTTATTTACTTTAGTCATAAATCCCACAGAATAAGCTACATATTAGACCATTAAAAAGTTAATTTACTTTGATTCGAAAGTTTTTATTCGACTTTTAAATTGTATAGTCTAATATGGGGAACCCAGTAGTACCATTTAATGACGTTATTAGTGGCTTAGTTAGGATTATGTCGATTGCAATAATTGGTCTTGAAAGTTAGTTCCTTCTTTCATAAGTTATTACCAAAATATTTCGTATTTTTTGTCGATTTAAAAATGTGATAATGTTTTTAGTTTTTTAGTTAGATGTGTGGTTCAGTAGTAGAACATGATTTAATTTCAAGTTGTGGTTAATCTAAAAATCGAGCGTTGCATGAGCATAACAGGTGAGTTGCGCTAAAAGGTCTTATGAAACACATCCCTTACACTATTTTTTTCTAACTGACATATTTTAGGGTAAATTTTAACAAAAATTTAAATTAGCAATTAATATTACTGTTGTTATCGGGTAGGTTGAATACATTGGTTGTCAAAGTACCAAAGTTAAATGGTTCAAATTCAAAAAGTCTACAATTGTTATTTATGAAGTTGATTACTTTATGATATTAACAATGAAAACCATCAAGGACTATCTTCTTACTTATTATCCTGTTACACATTATTGCCTTAAAAATATTTATGCCTTCAAAACTAATTATAACACAGCTACAGCGTGAGTCAACGATAGAGTAAGGTAAGCTTGTGCATTATGGTTAATCTTTCCTAACAAGATGTATTTAAATATATTTTCAAAATTATCCTTGACTATACAGAGTGTTCTAACAGGGAAAAACAAAGTTAGTATTTTTTTAATAGAATGTTACAGGCTAAATACTCACTAGAGCTCCAGCCCGTAAAAGCAATTTGTGCCATGGCGTAGCTCAGCAGGAGGGGTTCTTATTTAATGTGGTAAAAGGGCACTCGCCACAACTTCAAAATCGTCAAAATCGGGAGAAACTTTTCAACTGTTAGATACATTTATAGTGGGAAAACGTCATGAATTAGATATTAATAATGGTTTAGCAGGAAACCAAATCGTTCACTCAACTACTTTACTACACTCTGCTCCAAAAAATCTTTACTCTAAGTTAAGCCGCTAAATTGCAAAAATAAAACCAAAACTCATTAAATATTTCGATAGACCTAGCGCCAAATCATTGGCATTTATAGAATCCTAAAATTTATTAAACTTGGTTTTCGGGATGTAATACCTAAATTCGAGACAAATAACAAATAACAAACTGCTTATCTTTTGTCAAATTAAGCAAATGTATGATGTCTACAATCGGAAGGTTTAGTCCTATAAAAATTACTTCAACATACTTGCGACTATTCGCAAAGTCCTCGTATGCAAAACTAAACAGTTGTTCGGTCAACGAACGCCTTACTACATAATTACCTTAGTTTATATTCTAAAATTTTTTTTAAACTGACTTGCTAGCAAAATTAAAAAACCATCCCTCAAATAGAGAAATTCTTATTAGTCATTACGTAAGCTGAAGGAAACTTCAAAAGATTACAAAAAAAGCTTGTATAAGTTCAATAAAATTTGATCACATACTAAATAAACGGTAAATGGAGGTTGTCGCTGTAAAATTCTTTATCTCGATACTTCTAATAAAATAATTCAATTACTACAACTTTTCAAAAATATATAACCTTTCAGTTTATTACTTTACGTCTTATCAATAACTACTTTTTAATCAATATAAAACGGAATAATAAAGATAACATAAATTTTGGTATAATTACATGAAATAAACTTTCAATGCACAATATTACAGAGATAGAGAATTAACAAATAAGTCGTGTGGATGAATACACTTGTTCCTAAATTGTCTGAAGGGCGTTACTACCATAATTTACAGGAAAGCAAGCGAATGCACCCTCCACATAAATACGAGCAAAAAAAATACACTTTACTAACGTTACCAACAACACTACAATATAATAGGGCGTGCAACGATTCCACCAGGTACTGACTTCGATATCTGTGTTTCTACAGTAACGTTTTCCACATAATCTTGCACAAACTACAACTTCCTATTAATAACTACGCGGACTAAATTTACGATAGTTAATTCAACCAAAAGTACAAATGACTAATTTTTCATCCTATGTATCGTGAACGCACAAATATTTAACTATACTGATGATCGTTTCGTTATTTACAAAGCGTTCTTTAAAGTTAATCTATTCATTCTACACCTAATTGAAGCGGCACTATACACAGAAAGTTTGTATTTCTTTTGTTTGAGCAGCGCGTTATACGTGAAACGACGTCTTCACCAGGAACTCGTTACAAATTATCCGCACAAACATAATTCGTTATAGCAGGTCCACAGGACAGAGGCTAAGCTCTTAAGGAAACACGAAAACCACTTTCTCTATGGCCAAAAAATGTCACCCCAACCAAAAAATTACCCTAGGATGTGGTAAACCTGTAACCCACATATGGAAACGGTAATTCGATACACCCCCGGTATGCATAGCTTGTTCCAATCTTCTTACACTATCCCATTCACATATATTGCGACAATTGCAAACAAACAAAAAGCGAGAATCTAGTCCTACATCGTGGACTTGGCTGACTTAAGCACCACTCAGATCTCGCCTTTTGCAATCCTAAGCCTTTCCAACTTACTTAAATCTGAACTAACCTGTCATAAAAAAGAATTGCTTAAATTTTAAGCGCGGTAAAAACGATGCTCCAATAAGAAAATAATCGAAAGAAATTACATCATGCTGCCAACTGCAATGTCAGCTTCCCTGCGACCGACACAAAATGAGACTGCTTAATTATTTTTTTAGTGCTTATTGTAGCTCAAATACATTCTTCCCATTCTACAATGACAAAAAGTGATACGGTATACTACATTCAGAAGTATCTATGGACCACATCCCACGACATTACACGTGGACGTTATCAGGAACTAAATACTTTTTAATTTCAAACCTTGGAAAATTTTTACAATTACAATTTCAACTAACTTGAATTTTTATCAAATAAATCTATTTTAAATACAATACGTCGATTTTAATTCTTATGTTTAAATTTGAATACAAGTGTATTCATCTGTATTATAATCCAAATTTTACATTAGTGTTTTTTTTTGTTATACTGACGAATTTGTATCGAAATTGTATGTGTCGAATGCGTCACGAGAGGAACGCAACTTATTTGTTATAATCATTTTTTATAACATACGAGTAATATTTACAGTAATTTTAGTAAGGGCTGACCTGGAAACTAGCTAGTATCACCGCCTATTAGATAAGCGAAAGGATTTAATTGGAATAGAAAGAAACTAATTTAACGATTGTGTGGTTATCTCGAAGGTGATGATTTCATAATACACATCTTCAGGTTAACGAATTTGTGTTTTTTTTAAAGTGAATTCAGCTGTGAACCACATTTGTTATACAACACAGTATTAGCGCGCATTTTAAGTGTTGGTTATTTTTTGTATTGAGATCATTGAATTAACGTCAAATTTTTGTGTTTATTTTAAGTAGTGTAATTACGTTCGAATGCTTTACAAGTGATTATTTATTTATAACGTAACATTTAAAGGTTGATGTGTCAATGGAACCATTTTTATGAATTTGAATTTTATATCGGATTAATGGATTTAATTTCAACGTGTTGTAAATTGAAGCAAAGTGAGTTCCTCTCTTGCAAGTGTAATTTCTTTGAAATTCATATTTATTAAGTACAGTAGCGTAACAACAGAATCATTGGTTTTTGATCAGATCTGTGACTGATTCTGCGGCCCGCAATTGTTTGAAATAAGCGTGGGATATTATTTGTAGCCTTTCGGTTTGCTGGTTCTAGCAACACCTGAAATTACGTCTATGTGAGCGACTTATTTGAGTATTTAAGCGAGCAGTTAACTGGCGTATTTAGGCACTTCAACCCAGATTTTATCGTTTATTAGGTTTTAGGATTTTATAGATATTTGATCGTGTCGATTTAGTTTTGTTGTGACATATTTTTTTCGTTATAAGTTGAATAATTAATTACAGTTTTATCTGCTATTCTTGGGCATTTGAGCCAATGGTTTTAGCGCTAAGTTCATCGAAATATATAATGAGTTTTGGTTTTATTATCGCAATTATGCGGCTTTTACATGAATCGTAAGATTTTAGTGAATTTTAGGTGAACTTTGCGTAATTATTTTTGGAGTAGGATTTTACTAGAGATGAGGGTTTTATTTTGAGTGAACATTATGGTTTCCTGTTAGACCATTATTAAGATCTAGTTCATGACGTTTTCCCATTACAAATATATTTAACAAATGGCGCCTTCGTGACACTTTCACGTTTTTGCCCTTTTACAGCATTAGGTAAGAACGACCACACCATTGAGTTATAACGTGCGCACCAATAGCCTTTACGAGATTGATGCTCCAATGAGTATTTGGCCTGTAGCAGAAGAAGAAATTCTAAATAATTTTATTTATATAAACGTTAGTTTCACTTTAAAGAAGAACTGTAATATTTTAGTAATCCACATATTTGTAAATAATTTTCTACCCAGATTGTATTTTATGTCTACTTATCCAGTAATGTATTGTAAATATATTCATGGAAAGATCATAGATATATTCAAATATAATAATAATATGCAAAGTGCCATCTTGAATTTTGCTTATCACTTATTTTCTTAACATAGGAGGAACCCGCTATACAACTTATGTAATAATTATTTCTCTTTGCAGTTAATTATCATATATCACTAGAAATCTACGAATCTATTTTCGTTCTAGGTTTTTCCAATAATGTGCGTTTTTCTAAAAACTTTTTCTCTTTTTCAGTTTTAAATGGTGTAATTAAATTCGTAATGTTAACCTTCCAGTTTTAGTAACATAGGTATATTAAATGATAAGCACACATATTAACGTTGGGTCTTTAATTAATAAGTTATATGATATAAGCGAACTTATAATCGGAAAAAAAATATATTAGCGTTATGCGAAACTGGGCTTAACTTAGACATTGATAAAAAATCAAGTCACCATTAATGGGTATCACATTTTTCGTAAAGACAGGCGCGGTCGCGGTGTAGGTGTAAACATTTATGTAAGACATTGTTTCGCTGTTCATATTATCCAGTTGTTATCTAGCACAGAACAAATTTGGATTATTCTAACAGTTTTTCACGAAGGGTTAGCGGTAGAATGTATGTATAAACCACCTAATCATAACTCGTACCAATTTATGGTTGTATTGGAAGAATATAATCTTAACATACGACTGTATGTTTTCCTTAGGAAATTTAAATATACGCTCTCACAATAATCCCGCAATATAGTATATTGGGTATCAGGAACGGTAAGGGACGTTTACCGGTCGACGGACATGTTTGCAATTTGGCCGGGGACCCGTACAATCCTTAATGTTCGTGATACTCGTACTGTTTTTTGCAAGATTGTATTAAATTTACCACAATTGAAATTCTTTAATTTTTACTAAATAAACAAAAAGTCAAAAGCGACGTTTTAAATAGAAATTGTTTGTTATATATATATATATATATATATATATATATATATATATATATATATATATATAATTTTACGTTAGTAAGTAAAAGACGCCGGTAAGTAAAATCTTACCGACGAGTTGGGCTTCGCGTCCAGTAAACATATCCTGTCTTGTAAACATATGTGATAAATAAACGAAAAAGCTCAATCGTGCAAAAAAAACATACCGCTTTCCTAACCCTTTAAAGGTTGGAAATTGAATGAATCTACGGGTTTACTGTAAGCAGTCAGTAATAACAAAAAAAAGAGACAGTAATGAGATAAAGCGGTCAATAATAGACCACTTTCCTACCTGTAGGGGAACTACTATTGATTTAAACTATCAATGTCAAATTGACAACTTTGCAATTTTAATGAAGGGCCAAGAGTATTCAACCATTTTTTCTCACGTGTGTAGATGGTGAGTGAACTCAAGCAATAGGTGGAAACAAACAACACGTTTCCTTTAATAAGCGTATTTAATAAGTGAATTATTGATAACAAGTAACGACAAAACCAATAGCAAAATAGTAAGCATAACATTTATGGCTTCTCATTAAAGTAAAATTGTCACGACCTTCAATATTAAAAGAGAAGCCGTGATGGATGTGTTCCAAAATTTTTTGGAACTCATACAATCGTATACAAACCTTGGCAAAAGTACCATTCCCCTATATCGATAACTAGTTCACCGAGAGGCACAGAACTGTACTTCTCTCAACAGGAACGGAAACCTTTCTGGCTCGGTATGCAATATAACATACTATTCTGCCCAACTATGGAAAAAAGTAGTAACTGCAAATTGTTAAATTTGTGGGAAATGGGCGTAGACCTATTATGATTGAACCAAAGATTTTTTTGGCAAAGTTCTTTTATGAGAATGTTTTCTGGTATTAAATAAAGGGTTCACAATGTAATTCTAATGGAGATAACTAAGGTATTTCAATTATCTTATTAAATAAATCAAATACTGCCGTTTTCTCTTGTCATGGGAATTGACCTAATGGTACTTAAAAATAAGTAAGTATCAGATACTGCCATTAAGATTTAATTTTCGATAATACTTCCTTTCAACATTGAAAAACAAGGAAAGTAGACAAGGATCTAAAAAGAGAATAATTTATTGTTAGGTACTTTATTTAGACCTTTTTCATTTATTACATTTTTTTTACAATGTTGTCAGCGGCGGTATAATTTTCTGTAACTGGTAAATCCATCTAAAAGGCTTTTTCTATTTTCCCCGATTAGGTCCAATAATTTTTTTATTATTGATAACTTTTTTTCTACCGATACCCCGACAGGAATCTTGTGGCAATCTGGATTAGGAATTTTCTTTGTTTTGTATATGTCACTACTGAGGATATTTCATATTTTATATTCATCGCCTTCTAAATCACACTTAACCTGTAAATCGAAACTTCCACGAAGAGCCTTGGCATGGAAGATATTAGCCATGAACGTTTTTTCATTATTGGTAGAGTTTCTTTTATGAGCCGAGCTCAAATCTTTGAAATGGTAGAAGCCGTTAATATTCATCACCCTGACTGTAACCTTTCCCTTGTTTTCATTCTGTACAGCTGTGACACAGTCATTAAAATCGGAAGGTTTTTTATCATTTTAAGGATAACTCAATTTGATGATGTAGGGAATCGGTCGATATAAATTTATGTCCTGGCTCGAATATATATATATATATATATATATATATATATATATATATATATATATATATATATCCATCGATTGGGCCGCTACCTTCGTCGAATTTACAATATAAAGAAGAAATTACACAAAACCCAATGTTTGTTTTGAGCAGAACAATAGTCCAACCAAAACACGAAATGTTCAGCGTCTCGGTTATGGAGCATGAATTGCAGAAAAGTACTTATATGTTCTTCTTTTCCTCTCCCACGCAAAGCTTCATGCCACACTAGGGCAAAAGGCATCCTTTCTCTACTTTTAATTCTAAGGAAAACAAAAGTTTTATTATAAATGACCAATCTCTGAAAAACAAAACCTTATTAAAATTTTCAATTCGAGGTAGAATAACGATTTTTTCCAAGTCTGCTGAGACAAAAACTGTTTTTGCATCGTATTTAATATCTGCATGCTTTCTGTAGAGTTGCCTAACAAGTTTTCGCCGGTTTATATTCGCGGATCAATTACTACAAGTAAAGCATCCAGGTTTAAAGTTTTCTTGAAAATGGTCGTGGAGATTAAAAACTTCATAATGTTCATACTCTTCGTTTCCTAGTGTTGTGAATCCAATATTTTCGGCGAATATTGTTTTTCTGTACGCTTCATATACACATTCAGGTTGTGAAAATTTTTCTATGATGTCTTTGTGCATGATGGCAACTCTAATGTGACTTGGCAAATATCTTACTCGAGGAGCGTGTTCACGTCGATAGTGAGATGCAGTTGTATGAAACGTTTCCACGTGGTTTAAATTAACTTTTCTGTCAACTTTTTTAGGGGGCGGATTTTTCCTCTTTTTACGTATGTTTATTTCTAATCCTCTAAGCATTAACTCTAATTTAAAGGCGGTACAATATTGTCTTATACAAGAGACACAAACCACAGACAGGCAGGCTTAACAATGCTAAGAGTGGGGCGACATGAATTGTCCGCTCGCTCCTAGATCGCAGTGGGAGAGGGCGTGCGGTCCTCTTCGATAAGGAAAATTTTATAATGATGTTAAAATCGGGGCGCCACTGACTCACTATTATACTCGCCCACCCTTGAACCAGCAAGGGCTGAAGGTCGAAGCTCACGATCCCAATACCCGTTCTTACCTGTCGTCAATCGGCAACTAATTGCACTCGTATATGAACTTAAATGCTTAAACCGATAATTAAACAATCATTTAACACCATTAAAACAATTAAATTTATTTATAAACACAAACACCAAGATCCGGTAATCCCAAAACCAATTTAATTTTTACAACAATCTAACAATTCAGGCTAAAGTCCAATTACAACTGATACAAAATTCTTTACAAAAATACACAAAGATAAATTAGTTGTATATGTACATTTATATCTCTTATCAGCCGCCTTGTACGTACAACTCGACTTCTGTAACTAAAATGGATGCTATCTGCAACTTCTCGCTTTATTTACGTTACTATAATCGATTATGTAAACTAACTTGCGAGATCTTTAATTAATAATTAAACTTTACAATCCGGCAACACTGCTTTTAAATCTTATATTGCAGACAACATGGCTAAGCTTTTATTTTGTTTTATACCACAATTATTATTATGACTACAATAAAAATAATAAAACGGCGCTGGTTGATTGGGTTTTAACTGCTTTGTTTTGTTCATTAAACTGCATGAAATCTTAATTTAGCTAGGATGAATTTTAATTTTATTTTTATTATGCATGCGTTTCTAACCTTACAAATTTGCTTTATCACTGGGTGTTTTTTTGTTTGCTTTACTAAATTGAGTGAAATTTGAGTTGCTCAGCTTGATGTAGGTATGACAGAAAAAGTTTCCACACTTATAATTCTCGACGAAAGGATTCTAATTTTGTAATTTCATAAATATTGAAACGGCCATTAATAATGCTTGCATTGAATGAAAGCAGTACTCAGACGATAATGTAAGTATTTATCAACCATTCATCGGTAAACATTTATTCCTTATTGCAGCATGTACACGACGATAGACCATACACACAATAAAGGCACTGATTGTACTTCATTGATTACGGCACTAACCTGCACAACTGTTGCGTTTGGTAACGCTTCTACCGGGCTTCCAAGTCTCTGAATGACCATCAATAACGAGTGCTCGTATAATTCTGGAATAACCAGCTCGCACCCGAAATTGTAACTCGATATTGAGTTTGTGATTGCAATTTGCGGTTAATAATAAAACTCGATAAGGAAAAGAAACCCTGTAGGAGAAACGGTCAGTAAACAAATCAGATAACATAAAAAAAATTTACCTTCTTCGAAGGGTTTCAGAGATAGAAGCTGATATAGGATATTGTTAACTTTCTTTTTTTTATCCTCCTAAGGAGTGCACGAATTGAAATTTAATCAAATTATTGAACGGTAATCTTCCAAATCGTTTAATGAGTGTATGGACTTGATCCCTTATATAAAAAAGGTAACGATTCACTGGTTAATTGCCCAATACACCTTGTTAACAAAAATTTTTATAGAAAATCTCAAGATGGCCGACGAAGGAAAATAAGATCAAGAAAAAGGTCACCAAAACTATTCAAAATTTTTCATTATCAGTTGATAATGTTTAAATTTGTGAAGTGGTGGAAAGAATGTTAAAAGATGCAGATTCCTTTTTTTTTTATTACAGAAACCTGTATAGTTCATTGAAGTACAATTCTGATTTTTCTTAATGATTTGTTTCTCCATAAGATGATGCTACTATCTATTTAAAATTATAATTTATATTTTGAATGTGTGTTTATGTGGTAATTTAAAACGTAACAAGTATTGGTTTAGAATAATTGATCCTTGTGCCGACTTTTGTAAAACATTAAAAATAACCTTATCGTTTTTCGGATACGTTGCTAAGTTTCTTGTAACAGGCGGTACCGAAATGTCAAATTCCATTAAGAAATCTCTGTCAGTGTTCTTTTCTTAACCGGAATTCTTGAACATGAACTTAGTATAAATTTCTTTTGATCAAACCAAGATAATGACTAGTAGTTTTTATGAATTAATTTTCGTTGTTCAGTGCTAATCAATTTACTGCACTTTTTCTTGCACGTAACTGCAAGGATCTCTGAGCGGATGTTTCAATATAGCCTTTAGTTTAGCGCTATCTTTGCTTGATATTTTATTTTTCCGATTTTTAATATTCCGTTTAGTATCACTTCTTCCAATCTCTGACAATGGAGAATTTTCGTCTAAACCACTAGTTTCATCATTTAAATTAGCATCCAAATTATTATTTTCTTCATCTATTACACCTGATTATTTTTCTCATGCGCGTTTTCTGCAGTTATGTGTCTTTGAAAAATGGTTCCTTCTTGATTTTCACCAGTTCTTGGGGACTATTTTGTCCATTTTGAGGAGCTACCGTGTGGCCTTCAAAAACTTCACACATTTCTATTGCACCTTTTGTAGCGCTCGTTGTAGGGATAATACCTAAAAGGACAATACACCTCAAAAATTTGCAAAAGAAACAAAAATGAGTGTAACTTTCCAACGTATTAGTGAATAAATCATATTATCGGTAGGTACCCACTTATTAATCATTTCTTCTTGCAACATTATAATGTCTTATTTTGAAATCTCTTCTACAATACAAGAAATAATACTGGAAGTGGTAACATTACTTGTTCCGGGGGATTCAGTGTCTTTTTTATTTTGGCTTTCAGATACCATCTTTAACATAAGTTCAGTGCTTTATAACCTGTAACACTGTTACATTACTATAATAAAATTTAAGGTTATGTAGGCAGCCATCTTGTCGATTAGGACGTATTTGGCAAAGACCTTCGAAACTTGCTCGTGGGCCTTCGTACAATGTCGGGACCCCCCTTGGCGGGAAATTTGTATTTGTATTCTAATAAGGGGGCCTATTCCCCTAGCCCCCTTGGTGGGAAGTTTGATTATGTATTTAAGTCTCTACATTCTGATTGTTTGTTACACAACTTGCTTGCGAGCCTTCGCTCCCCTGGAAGAAAAGTTGAATTTGTATGTAAGTCGTTGCAGATTATGAAGAGAAATTTGAATCTGTATTATAAGGGGTCCCTAATGCTAACTTGTAAGACAGAGGTAGGGCTTCGAAACTTGATTTCGGGCCTTAGCCCGCTTGTTTCCTTGACGGGAAGTTTGAATTTGTATTTAAGTCTTTACATTCTGATTGTGGGGAAACTTACATTCGAGCCTTCACCCCACTGGAGGAAAATTATAAATTGTATTTAAGTATATGCACATTATGAAGGGAAATTTGAATCTGTATTATGATAAGAGGGGCCCAATGCTAACTTGTAAGAGAGGGGTAGGGCTTCGAAACTTGCTCTCGGGCATTCGCCCCCTTGCCGTAAAATTTTAATTTATACTTAAGTCTCCGCATTCTGCTTGGTTATGGCGGGAATTTAGAACTAACTTGATTTCGGGTATAAACCCCTTTGTCCCAAATTCTGAGTTTGTTTGTGGCACCATTTAGCTGCGTATAGACTACTGAATGTTTTCTGCAATACACCTAGCGGTATATTTTTAAAGTAAATACCGGACCCTGTAATGGTTATGGTGTGAAATTTGAAATAAGGGTCTAACGCTAACTTTTAAGATAGGATGTATGCATTTGGGGCTCGACCCAGTGTTACGCACAACTTATTCTGGTTTTACTTATGAGTAACAATGTATCGCAATCCTTTTGTTTTAATTATGACTCATAATTAAATCTCGCTATCATACAAATCTCATGTATAACGAAGCAAGAATTCTATTAGACCAATAACGCATAACAAAGTTCTATTATAATACGTTTTCTACTTAAATATTAAACTTGCTTTCCCCGGTGATCCTGAAGAACTTAATGAAACGTCTTTAATCTTCTGCAGACTAGCTAACAAGTTCCATTGCCCCTTATGAGCTATCCCTCGGAGTTGTTTTCAATTCGCGCATAACCAGCTTCATATTTACAAAGTACCGCCTTGAATTAAGTTACATCCTACAAAACCAGCTCTCATTTCAAAATACCGGTTTCATTTTCAGTAAAAATCAACCTTCAATGCTGAAATACCTAGTAAAGTCATACAAAGCAGTGTTCGAGTGTGTGTGTGGGTGTGTGCGTGCGTGCGTGCTCGCGCGTGTGTATGTGTGGTGTATGTATGATGTGTGTGTGGTGTGTGTGTGTGTGTGTGTGTGTGTGTGTGTGTGTGTGTGTGTGTGTGTGTGTGTGTGTGTGTGTGTGTGTGTGTGTGTGTGTGTGTGTGTGTGTGTGTGTGTGCGTGCGTGCGTGCGTGCGTGCGTGCGTGCGTGCGTGCGTGCGTGCGTGCGTGCGTGCGTGCGTGCGTGCGTGCGTGCGTGGTGCGTGCGTGTGCGTGCGTGCGTGCGTGCGTGGTGCGTGCGTGCGTGCGTGCGTGCGTGCGTGCGTGCGTGCGTGCGTGCGTGTGCGTGCGTGCGTGCGTGCGTGCGTGCGTGCGTGCGTGCGTGCGTGCGTGCGTGTCGTGCGTGCGTGCGTGGTGCGTGCGTGGTGCGTGCGTGCGTGGTGTGCGTGCGTGTGTGGTGTGTGTGTGTGTGTGTGTGTGTGTGTGTGTGTGTGTGTGTGTGTGTGTGTGTGTGTGTGTGTGTGTGTGTGTGTGTGTGTGTGTGTGTGTGTGTGTGTGTGTGTGGTGTGTCTGTATGTGTGTCGTGATGTATGCGTGCGTGTGTGTGAGTGTGTGAGTATGTGTGAGTGTGTGTATGTCTGTGTGTGTATCTGTGTGCGTGCGTGTGTGCTCACGTGCGTGTGTGCGCACGTGAGTGTGTGTGTGTGTGTATGTGGGTGTGTGTGTTTGTCTGTGTGTTCGTACGTATTTGCGTGCGTGCGTGCTTGCGTGCGTGTGTGTGTGTGTGTGTGTGAGTGTGTGCGTATGCGCTGTGAAGCGCAAAAGCGGTGTGGTAGAAAGTGTTCTCAAACCGAAATTCGCCTGTGGGTCATGTACTCTACATTATACTTGCACAGCCAAGTCATAATTTTTGTTAGGAATATGTTTTGTTTCTCTGTGTTCTCACTATGTAAGTGAATACTATTTAAACCGAATAAAGCAATATTTTTGTAATTACTATTATTATTTAATGTTTTCACGAAAGTGCAATTTTATCAAATACTTTGATATCTTACCGACATTAACCTTCATTAGTTTTATGAAATTTTCCATTTAAATGCATTCAAATTTAACGTACTTAAACAACAATTTATTCTGTTTTTGCGTGAATGAGGCCAACGAACAAAAATTGACGCGCTACCATATAATGTCTTCTCTCTACCACACAGTAGCCAAATCGTCTAAAACCGTAGTTGTGCCAACATCAAAGGCATGCGTACCGTTTTTACTTCAATTCATTTTGCGTCCGAAATTACATTCGTTAAGGATCCTACATTATTATTCCTTAACCGAATATTGTTATAAATGACTAATCATCAATTACAGTGATGCCGCGTCAACTACAACTAAAGAAATATGCCAAAAAATGTCGAGTGTAAATTCTCACTTCATGATCCTAACGTTGCGATACTTATACTTTGCGACACGAAATAATACGTAATGGGCCTAATAGTTCAAAATACACTTACAGCACTCAAAACTAAATGTTTACTTTTTTCCTATGTAATAAATTTTTGAGTTGGATGTGCAAAAATACTTAAAGATTTTCACTTTACATGTATATTCCTTTCGTTCCCTTACCAGTCGTTCGACAACAAATATTTTGCGTAAAGCCATCTGCGATTTTCTTTAATCTGTGTTAAGAAATGTTGGACCTATCACGATGTTTTCTTTAGGATTCACAATAATCTAACTATTAAAAAACTGTAGTTGTTTGATGTCGGCCCCTTTCTTAATTTCAGGGTGTCACAAGTGCAAAGCAATATGTGCCTTTTTAATGTTCTCCCGCCAGCTTTTGTATCTTAATTCTAGATATCAGATTTGCATTTTCCTGAGAAACGTCATTTGCGTCGTAGCCCGTCGGTTATTGGTAACATTTTTGTTTCCATTGAAGAGGTATAGTGTTTATTTTAGTGTTATCCTAGTATTTAGGAGTAATTTTGCACTTTAAACGGATGGAGATAGGTGTACCCTGTATGCTATTTTACTACGCCAAATTGTTGTCTTTCAATCCAGCCTGTTCAAAGATAAACAATAACTTCTGTATATAAAGTTGCCAAGCTTCTTCTTGACGTTTACGCTTAATATTTAGAAATTTACGTGGTGAAGGCCGCGCTTTATCTCCTTTCGGAGGTGAATTTATTTGTTTGGGATTTTATAACATTTATGAGACATTCTGATTATTTATTGTATTTTATTATCACAACATATAGTGTTAATAAACTTTAAGCTTCTTATTTCGTTATCGCATATAATATTACATGTAATTTTCTCACAGTACTAACATTATTTACGAATCACAAATTTAGAAGGTAAAATATTTTGGTTGCGTTCATGCTGTTTATTCACTAGTAGTAACTCTTGAGTTACACGATCTTGCAGTGTCAACGATTTCATTATTGATTTTAACGCTGATCAATTAATGAGAGTTCACTGTTTGTTTGTGTTGCTCTATTTTTTAATAAGATTAAGATCATTGGAGATAGAACATCTTTGGTAGAAGTTAACATAAAGTAAAATTAGAGTAAGTAAGATTAATATTCTATCAAATGGTCTTTAGCACGTTATTTTATTTTGATCAAATGGGAATATTTTGAAGATCTTACAGGAAGCACCGGTACAGGCTCTTAGTATACTGATTCACCTGGTTTGTGCGACGTAATATATCGTCCCAAACTAAGCCATATGATGTCAAAAGGTATTTTCCCACCTTCGTCCAATATTCTACCACTAAAAAAGTTGAGGGATGTAAGACAAAGATAAAACATACGTTGCAGAGCACATATTGGTGTCAATTAAATCGTGCAATACCAGGAGATAAATCTCTCCTTAGTATTCGTATCTCCTGCCCCCATACCTCCTATCGAAAATTGTACGAGATGAACAGGGAACAACTAATAATTAAACAACACAACCAATTTTTCTGTAAAATAAACAATCCGTACACTCGCATACTCCTTAGAGTCCTACCAAAGGAGGCGAAAAATGTAAAGTAAAGGTAATAATTAAGCTACAGTGCTACTTAAAGACTGTGATTGTTATTATAATGAAAAAACGAAAAGTGTACGTCTAATATTATTTTAATTTAAATTTCTTAACTGTACAAGTGAAATCATTGCAATACTTTAATGACTACCTCATTTCATTGCTGTTTAGTATTTTCTATAGCTTGTCTAATTCAGTAAGGCGCACGAAAGTTTTTGAAAAGTCGGGTTTGTGAAATACTATAAGAATTATTATCTACAAAACTTTCAGTAAAAAATATCGAACGTAATTGCAATGGGTTTTTGCGCCATTTACGGCTTGGTGTGCGCGCTCAGTGTGGACCTCGCGGCCATGCAATATACTCCACTCGTCTCAACCTACGTAGATCATTTTCACCTACCAGAGGTCTATATATAATTTGCACTTTTGTTCGTAAAGCTCAATTTTCCGTAAGGTAAACGTACCAAATTCGGACACCTTAAGGCGTATTTTTACTTTATTACTTCTTAACGTAGATTGGTTTTGTGGAATTAAAGTAAGAAGAATAAATTTAATTTTCAGTACATTTCATTTATTTATACTGATAACTAAATAGAAAACAGCAAGGTACGTTTTTTCTTAAAAAACAAAATATAAAATTATGCACCATGATCCTAATTCGGATATAGATATCTAGTTACAGTACTTAAATTTGACATCCTCAGGTACACAAAACAGATCCCTGTCTTTATATCGGATACTTACCCTCATTGTAACACATGTTTTAAAAAATCAATATTTCTAATTATTTCTGAACTTTTCTATCTCAGATATCATAAATAAACCTCTTTTATTATTATTAATTAGTACAGGTTGATTAACCTTTTGATATATATATATATATATATATATATATATATATATATATATATATATATATATATATATATATATATATATACATAAGTACTCGAATATCTAAGTATATTTTACACCTTTTTCTGATAAAAGTAGAATGGTATTTTACCTTCTACTTTATTTTTTGCACATAAAAGTGTACTATTCAAATTTTGATACGTGATGTCATAATATAATCCGGTGATGTCCGTTTTATGCACAGTACGGTTATCGTTGTTGCTGAAGAAAGAATGTAAATTCTCATTAGACACATTATTATCCTCACTGGAAGCTATAAGGAATGGAATGGCTATTACGACTGTAAGTAGGGAACCGGCTTCGCTCTGGCACTCAAAGGAAGCAAAAACCTCCAAGACTACGCTTCACTTCAAATTTAGGGAAAATATCCTGTTCAGTTTAAAACTGGAGTCCGTACTGTTTTACCAAAGGCAAAAAAGGAGATATCTGAGCAAAATGGATAGCAGAAGTGGCTAAAGTGGGAGTCCCTGGGACCAAATAACAGCTTCGTGAAAGTGTATATGTAATTTTAAACAAAAAGAAAAGAATAAATCCACCTAAAAACCAGAAAAAAACGTGACTACCAGGTAGGAACTGGTATGATGGCTTTCTGCTCCGACATAGGGACATTTCTACAAGAATGACGCAAAATTTGGTTTATGCTAGTACCCAAATAACCGAACAGAGTATTACAAAATGGATTTTAGAAATTGGAGGATATTATCGAGGCGGAAATGTTGTATAGGTTAACGTAGGTGAAACAGTACTTTTGATATATATATATATATATATATATATATATATATATATATATATATATATATATATATATATATATATGTAAGGATCCTTCTCTGGAATTATCTTACTAATTACCACTATGTGGATTTTGTGTTAACCTCGACTAGTCACGAATTTAGGTGTGGGTTTTTAGACTTTTATATAACTATTTACCAATTGTTCAGACCCAGGTTTAATACATATATTTAAAACAAACTTCTTACTTATAATAATAATAAGCAAAGTAATAAATAGAAAGGTATTCTGGTAAAATAAATTAAAGTTCTTAAATAAACAATACTGGAAAGATGTAAAGGAAATTTATAATTCTGGTTCAGCGCCTGGTCGGTGGGCAGCCCACCGTACAACAACGTGAGCCTGGCGTCGTCGACGCTGTAGGTGGAAAATTCCTCGTTGTATAAATTAGGCACAGGTGTCGCCTGTGAATCGGTGGTCGGTCTGGAATTTTCCGGTAAATCAAACGCGTTATAATCACAGTGTTGAAAACAATGTTAAAATAATTGTGGTTTTTGTTTCTTTGTAAACCAATTTATAATGTGTTCAGGTGAAAATAATACAAGGGTGTGTGTACAATTCCAAGGAGGATTACTGTGTTTTTTTTGCCAGGTAAGTTTTATTCTGGTTTATTAGATTTTATGTTTAAGATAATGTTTTTGCAGTGATGTTAAAGCGTAATTCAAATTTCTAGCAGGGACTGGTCTTTATATTACTGATATTTTATTCAATAACGTTTTGAAATACGGAACAAGTTACAGAAAAGCAGGCTCTACACGGGGTTTTGGTATTTACACGATTTGTGTTAATACAAGAGTCGGTTTATACCACGGGGTAATTGTTCTGTTTAATTTGTGGTGGTTTGTACACACGATCTAAGGGAAAGACTAATTCTAATTAACTATAAATACTATATACAATTTAATAGGTACAAGGGGTTATTCAATGTTTTGGAATTCGCAATTTACGGTTTGAAATGTTTCATATGATACAGGGATATTTTCAACCATGTGTTGTTGAAAATTTGATAAGAGTTCATTCACTACTAAAATGTAGAGTGACCTTCGTTTTATTGGTATAAAGAGGATGATTCTTTACACTTAATCGAATGTGAATACTTATTTGCGAAATTAGAATTTTATTTTCTTTAAGAAAAATTTCCTTAAAGTTTTAATTGTTAAAGCGAAATAAATTGCTTTATTCTATTCAATGTAATGGATTTCTTATTGTAAAATAGAAATTCTTTTGCTTTGAAGTAAAACGTAAAGATCTACTTTTAGTTGTATAAATGTAATATTTTATACAATTCAGGTTGGTTTTCGGTAACAATTTGGATTTGATATTCAGATGTATTTTTGTGATATACAGGGGGAGTAAATTATAAGTGTTGATAGCCAAGCAGGGAGCTCGAACTAAATCAACAACTTCTAGAAATTCTATTTATTCAAAGTTGTAACGGACGCTCTGAATATATAGAATTATATACAGGAGGTTCAGGAAATATTGGGTGTTCGTTTATAGTTTCGTTAATAGCCAAGCCAATAGGCTCAATAGTCTAAATTAACGAATCTTAGAGATTCTAGTTATTCAAAGCTGTTTCGGACACCTTGAATACATAGAACTATTATTCCGGATGTTCAGGATGGGATTTGTTTATGATATCGTTAATAGCCAAGCCAGCGGGCTCAATAGTCTAAATTAACGAATCTTAGCGATCCTATTTATTCAAAGTTATAACGGACACTGTGAATATATAGAACTTCATGCCGGGGGTTCAGGATGGAATTGGTAAATTGGTAAATTAGAGAGCCCCATTAACTAGAAGAAGCCCTATAATAATCCCGGTGAAACGCCGGTGTTAACCAGTCAATCTACCTAAGATCAGTATAATACGCAAAACCTCTTTGACGTCAATTACTTTCTTAAGGATGGTTTGTTAATAGGAATTTCTAGGTATTACAACTATTTTCGTAAAAATTAGTTATACTTCGGAGTATTTGAATTCTATTTAATTTAATTGAAATTGCTTTAAGGGCGGTTCAGGCGGTTATGTTCTCGAATTGAGAATTTCAAGTGTAATAATAAATTATTACAAACAGGCAGACAGGGGAGTGTAATTGTAGAGAAACGTTCTACAAATAGAAGTTTTTAATTTATTGCTTTAAGAGCTGGTCAGGCGGTTATGTTCTCGAATAGAGAATTTCAGGTGTAATAAATTACAAACGGAAAGGCAGGCGAGTATTTGCAGAGAAGCGTTCTACAAATAAAACTAATTTAAAAGTGCCAAAATTTCGCTTATAAACCTTGCGAATGAGTAGGGTTTTTGGTAGGAAATGTCGCAACGTTTCTGCACATCGTGAAAGGGAGGTACCAATGCGCACGCAAAAGTGCTGATTATTTACATTTATTTAGAACTGGAATAAAATAAATTATTATTAAAACATTACCTTAATAATTTTTATAAAAATAATAATTAATTTATCTTACTAAAATTCTGGCTCGTTACATACCTCCCTCTCTTCAGGTGAATTATACTATATTTACGAGTCCTAAGTCCTGGGCCTGGCTGCGTTTCACTCGCAGGAACGTTCCGTCCATATTGTTACCTGTGGGGAGAATTCCTCCTAGTTGCTGAGTGAGAGTGGGGTTTACGTGCGCAGGTTTGATGTCTTTTACATGTGCTTGTCCCACCACTTTCCGGTTGTCGGGGTTCTGTAATTCCACAATAACTGGGGAAATAATTTTACTTACTTTTAGCGATCCCTCGTATTTTGGGGCCAATTTTGTGGAAAAATCACGGGCTTTACTGGATAATGTATGTGTTCGCCGGAATACGAACTCTCCCTGGCGGGGACGATAAGGTCGTCTACGGATATCGTAATATTCCTTCTGGTTGACAAACGATTGGGAGAGTGTTTCCCTAGCCAGCTGTCGGAGGACTTCTACTCTCTTTTTGTGTCTTCTTTGGTCTTTAGCTGTCAGGTCGGTAACATCTGGCGGTGGCGTATCCTTGGCATGCCACGCGGCTGGTGTAGTTAGTTCTCTACCGAAGTTGAGAATGGCGGGGGAGAAAACCTGTAGCAGAGTGTGTAATTGAGTTTATCGCAAACCTAATTTCACTGAGTTGTAGGTCCCAGTCTTTTTGGTCCTTCGCGGTCAGCTGGGCTAGCAGGGTGCCGATCACTTTGTTGACCCGTTCGACTGGATTGGCCTGGGGGGAGTAGGGGAGTGTGCGGCGGTGTTGGACTCCGTATTCTTCCAGGAAGGAACTGAAAGTGCGGCTTATATACTGTGGTCCGTTGTCGGTCGTAAGTTGTTGGGGAGTTCCAAACCTAAAAATGATATTATCTTTCACGGCCTGGATGATAAGTCCACTGGTGGCATGATGTAGGGGAATCAACTCCACCCATTTTGTAAGTTTATCCTGGAAAACTAATAAAAATTTATTACCTTTCCTGGACCTGGGTAGTGGTCCTATTATATCGGAACTGACCTTTTGCCACGGTTGTCCTGTTTTTATGAAATGTAATTCGCTGGCAGGTTTTTGTGTAGGGGTTTTAAATTTGTTGCAGGTTATGCAGAATTTTATGTGTCGGATTACGTCACCTTTTATTCCTGGCCAGTAATAATGTTGGTACACTCTGGAGATAGTTTTCGAGATTCCGAAGTGTCCAGCGGCTGGTTTGTCGTGGCATTCTTCTAAGATGTGTGTGCGGCGATGTTTAAGAACGCATATTTTCCATTTATTATGTACTCCTGCTTATATTTCCGGGGACAAATAAGGGAATTGCTTGTACAGCTGGCGACCTTGTATTTTGTATTGTTTATGCTGGTCAGGGTACTTTTCCACGAGTTCAATCGTTCGTCTGTACCAGGGGCACTCCAAGTCTTCGGTTATCTCTTCTATAGTATTGATTTTCGGTTCAGGTTCATGGATTCGGGATAATGCGCCGGCTACTTGGTTGGTGGATCCCTTGCGGTATTGCATTTCAATATCGAACTGTTGAAGTTCTAATATCCAGCGGGCCAGGCGGGAGGTAGGCTTCTCGAGAGTTCGTAGACACTTTAGGCTCCGGTGGTCTGTCATCACTATAAAGTGATAGCCCACTAGGTACCCTTTTAGCTTCTGCACCGCATAAACTACTGTTAAACATTCCAGCTCTACGGTGGAGTAATTTTTCTCGGCCGGGAGTAGAGCTAATGTACGCAATTACTCTCTCGTCCTGTCCTTCGCCTTGAGTTAGAACTGCTCCTAGACCGGTGGTACTTGCGTCAGTCTGTAATGCAAAGGGTTTTGTAAAATCGGGGCAGGATAATACAGGGGGGGGGGGATGAGTGCTTCTTTGATGGCTATAAATGCTTCTTGTTGTTCTTCTTTCCATTCGTATTTTGCTCCTTTTCGTAGGAGGCGAGTTAGCGGTTGCGTTTGTAGAGCAAATTTTGATATATATTTCTGGTACCAGGAGGCTAATCCCAGGAATCTTCTGAGTTGTCTGGTATTGCGGAGCGGCTCGAGCTGGACGAGGGTCTCGACTTTTTCGGGATCAGGCAGGATGCCCTGGGCGGTGATGATGTGTCCTAAATAGCGGAGATGTGTTCGACAAAATTGACATTTGTCTACTTGTAGTTGTAATCCGTCTGTGCGGAGACGTTGGAATACTTCCCTTAAATTTTTTAGGTGCTCTTCGAATGTTTTACCTAGCACGATGATGTCGTCCAGGTAGACAAACGCTTTTCCTACCATTTCCGGTCCAATGACAATATCTAACAATCTTTGAAATATTGCAGGAGCTGAGTGCAGTCCAAATGGTAATACTTTGAATTGGAACAATCCTCAGCCAGGGACAATGAATGCAGTGATTTGTTTGCTGTCGGCTGCCATTGGAACTTGCCAATAACCCTGTTTAGGGTCCAAGGTGCTGAGGTGCTGTGCTTCTCGAAGTTGGTCCAGGATACCCTGTATATAAGGTGAGGGATATGCGTCTCTAACTGTTACCTTATTTACCTTTCTGTAATCTATACAGAATCGGTATTTTCCTGATGGTTTCTTCACCAACACTACAGGAGAGCTCCACGAACTTTGAGCTGGTTGGATGATGTTTGCGGCAAGCATTTCGTCTGCCTCTTGGTTTATAATTGCTTGTATGGCAGGATTTCGTGGATAGTAGCGTTGCTTGACTGGTTCAGCGCCTGGGAGTAATTTAATGCGGTGAGTAACCCTACTCGTCCTTCCTGGGGATGGATTAAACATGGCTAATTGTAAGTGAATCACCTCGCCCTGGAGTTCCATACTTTTATTTTCTGGTTGTATGATGGCCTGGGTTTTCTGGAGGAAATCCAATCCTATCACTGGGTCTGTGGATAAAGTGGGTAAGTAATGTGCTAAAATATTGTAATTTTTGGTTCCTATTCCTGCAGGAAATCGATATTGTCTCAATGATTCTGTAATGGATCCATCGCTAGTCTTACATCATCATTGGCCAGTGATTCGGGATATATTTGGTGACGTACGAGTAAATTCTTTACTTGGGGACCAAAATAGGTCTTAGAAGCTCCTGTATCGATCAAGGCCTTCATTGGATTCTGGAAGATGTACAGGAGGATGAACAGTCGATCATCTGTGGACATGGGTTGAAGTGATTGGGCTGGTGCTTTCTTGAAAAATTGTTTTATTCGTTGCAACCACTCATTTCAATTCTGTATTATAAGTGTTTTGTAACTGTGGTTTCCCATTATTGGAGTTGATCGGCCTATTTCCACAGTTTATGCTTTTTGAGCGCGACGTTTCGGAAGCGGACTCTGCTTCCGTCATCAGGCTTAGTCCTGCTGTCTTCGCACTTGAGTCGAATTCATATTTTATTTATAATTTTTTCCCAAGCACTTGACTACTCTTAGATTCGAACCTGGTAACTTTCACTTACTAGTCTGACACCTTTGCCACTGAGCCACGGAGTAATCCAATATATATATTTTTCGATTTGAAGGCAGTGCATATCTTGTATTTGCTGCCTATCCTTCGTATTTTGTCTGAGGTACCTTGTATATTCGGTATCTTCGGTTACCCTTTCCCTGTTTAGGTTAGCTGTTAAATCGGGGTACCCATTTTCTTTGAGTGTCCTAGCTTCTTTTTCTTTGTTCTGGTCCTCTTGTTTTGAGCATATCGTTTATGCTCTATCGTAGCATTTTGCCACACCTAACTTCACGTTTTTGTGGTGATTGGAGTTGTAGTGTAGGTACCTCCCCGTGCGGGTAGGTTTCCTGTATACACTTGTCGTGAAAGTGTTGTCATTCCTGTGTACTAGTACATCCAGGAATGGCAGTTTTTGTTCCGACTCCAATTCCATTGTGAATTTTATGGAGGGTGCGCGGCTATTTAGATGATCTAGGAATTCATCTAGCTTATGCTTGCCGTGTTGCCAAACTACGTAGGTATCGTCCACGTATCTAAGCCACATCCTTGGTTTCTCTGTGAATTCGGATATCGCTTGGTCTTCAAAGTCTTCCATATATATATTGCTCACTATGGGTGATAGTGGGGAACCCATCGCCATCCCAAACTCTTGTTGGTAGAATTTATCTTCTACCTGGAAATATGTAGTTCTAATGCAGATTGTCAGAAGTTCCATTATTGTGTTTACCGAGAGTTGCGTGCGTTCGTCTAACGTTTCATCCTTTTCCAGCTTGTCTCTTATGATAGTTAGTGCCTTATCGGTAGGCATATTTGTGAATAGACTCACAATGTCGAAGCTTACCAGTATTTCTTCGTGGTTTGGTTGGAAGTTTCTGATGGTTTCCACGAAATGCTGCGTATTCTTGACCATAGACTCGGTTTTTCCCGATACCTAGCAGACAGTGTGCTAATGGGTGGCAAGGTGAATTTCTCGAGCTCACAATTGGTCTCAGAGGAATTCCCTGCTTATGAATCTTTGGTAGGCCGTACAGATGCGGAGGTTTGCTGTAGTGTCCAAATGATCATACATGACTCCACATGGATAATCAAAATAGTCATTGTTTAAACTGAGATCTTGTTTTACCAGTTAACATGGAAAGTGGCCGAATTTGGTACATTTACCTTACGACCTAAAAAATACTGACAAATTTACAGCAATATTACAAACACGTCCTTGGGATCATTTCAAATTTAAACTGAAGGTATTATTCTAATGTTCAATCTACACATTTTAAAAATTATCAAACTTACACAGTACAATGATACATAATAAACACTGATACCAGCTTCCACTAGTACCTAAATAGCCATTTTGAAATGGTTAGAATTAAAATTTTTCCGAGAATATTAACTTTATAATGTCCATACTCTCCATTATGGTAAACTTAAATACGTTAGTACTTCACCATTACGTTAATTTTCAAGACCTAATGGAATACAGCTATGAAATCAAAGTTGACCATTACTGAAAATTTTCTTGGGGTCACATACAAGAGATTGTACATACCTTAATTTTAAGTTCTTGCAGTTTCTAATTACGTTCGAAGAACGTATCCTGTGTGATGTTGCCACCGTCTTCTCACAACTCAAGAACACTGAATTAGGCTCGCGTTTACTATTACCAGCTTGATCTGGGTAACACCTTTCACAACCTTGGTAACAGCAACCGCTAAACTGGTATACTGAGTTTGTGTCCCAAGAAAACCCATCAACCAGGATACCTTCCTTAACCGTACTTCGCGGGCGTTACTGGCGTGCTGAATACGTCTGCCTTCAGAATGTTCGAGCAAGAGAAGCCATTGAATAGTAATACTCGACCGATTGTCGCCCATTCTGTATCCACCGTTTGGTATGAGTCCAATAGTATTCTCGCGAATAAAGTTTCGGCGGAAAACAAGACTACACGCTCCAGCGATCGTACAACATTCTCTAAATGGGTCGACCTTGTTTTCCTGGACAAACCGCTTCCAAAACTCAAGACAGGATTTTCTAAAGATACTCACATCTTGCACGCAATATCGTACTATTTCGTTTTTCAAATTAAACCGAGTGCCCTTTACAATTTCGTCATCGTGCCACTTTATAAACTCTGCTCGAGCTTCGGAAGACATTTCATCGACACCGTAAAAGTGCTTGGCTGATAAAACACCATCACAATTCTGGTTTTGCACAGTCTTGAATAGGTGAGGGAAGTGGCCTTTTGAGCCTGGAAAGTTAAAGGTTTTAGGAAGTATGGATAGAACCATAGGTAGGAAGTTTAGACTATCAATGAATTGTCTGTTGTTATTACAGATTGGTGACATGATTTTGGTGCCATTATAGCTGATTTTAGGATTCCATGCAGATGGATTTCTTAGGATTTCGTTGAGGATGAATTGGGCGTCGTAGGATTTGGAGTTATGAGCTAGGGTAATGATGGATGATGGTTTCTTGGAGAGCTAGGAGGTATAGGAAATAAATTCGAGTCCAGGAGAGGTTGAAAAACATGTTCTGGCGCTGCCCACAGTGTTCGCAACCCCGCTCACTATCTGTATTGCTATTAGTGCAACGGTTACAGACATGCTGCGCAACTCACAATGTAGGGGTATGGATGAGATTGTTAGCAATGTTAGTAGGCGTATCTTGGCGGCACTCGAAATCGTAAAACACAAAATAAAGTCTTTCGCGAGTTTTTTCGACTCCACCATGCTTTTAGACCTGTAGCAAAAATGACTGATAGGTTTTGCTGATTTACAGGTAGGACAAAATGCAAAACCGCAAATATGAGGCACCTTAGCCTTTCTTATACTCTTTAAACAAGTGCAAAAAGGCTGGACTTTGGTACACAAACCGTCTATTTTACGGTGATGTAGACATTGGTTTCCGCGGAAATCCCTATTACACCCATCACAAATGATAGAGTCAGCAGGCTGACAAGGGGGACTGTTATGACAACACGGGCATTTGTTAGGACAATTCTTATGGCGTTCATCGCCATTAGCTCGATATCTACAGAATTCATAAAAGAATACTGTTGAAAATGCGCCGATTAAACTGGTAATTACATTGCAAGTCGCCTCTGAAAAAATTAGGTTTAAAACTTTACGGTTAGGATTCCGTGGACTTAATCTATGGTTATACACAACTATTGTGTAATTCGTTAAATAATCTTGAAATTGCTGTGTGTTTGATAGTGCCCCCGTTATTTAAATCGACCTTAGAGGCAGCACATAACCTCCGTGTCCACCGATCCAAAATGGGGTAACTTTCTTTAAGGTCTAACAATTCACGATCGGTCTCAGCTACAGCTGTAACAACCACTAAAACCCTACCTCAACATAAATTGTATTTATTATTAATACCTATAATGCCACCTTTACGTCTGCAAAACTCTGCAAAACCAACACCCATTATTCTCTGACGTTATGGACCACCATAACCCACAAGTAAAACAACTCTGTCTACTTGTAAATTTAACGTATCATTATTAAAAAAACTTACATTACTCCTCAATATTTTTTCTAGAGTGGCCATTATTACAGTGGAACTCAGCTCTACGACGGAAAGAAAATCCTAGGGTTTTTCCGAGAAACTGGCATTATTTAGCACCATTCCAACTCTGTCAGCTGCGTTAAACCCTGCACACGCTTTTACCAGCAATGCGTCTACAGCTTTCTGCAACAAAAATGTAATTTTAGTAAATCTTAGTACAAAAGAAATTTATTACTACTTTAAGCCATGTAACTGGTGATTGATTGACATCAGCATATTTGAATTTAGAGACAACCCTCCTCGCCATTGTGTTAAACTTCCTAATAAATTTTTTGCACGTAGACACCGTTTCAGAATATCGGTTATCCTATAAGTTAAATCCACCACTATATAACGTTTCTGCTGTGTCCTGTAATTAAAAAATACAGATTAAGGTGTGAAAAATATAAGTTTACCTTTAAGTACAAACACTTAAATTCAAAAACAAATGGTTTATACTTACAGTGTTGCCCACGGATCCACTTGCAGGTAGTGGAGTGATGTGGGCAACATTGGATGAAGAAGTTAACGGCATCTAAAGCAATACATTGATTAATACCTTTCTAAAAATTACGTCTACTTGCAGCTTCAGCTTTTTTCACCGATGATGGTTCTCAACCACCACCTTGTACTTTAGCCCGTACCTAAAAATATAGTATTAGTAACAAATTTTAAGAATACTGAAGTATTACTTGCCACAGTCATTAACGCTGCCTGGATTTTCTGCATGGCTTCACGTAACCTCTGAAAACGCTCTAACTCAAGGGGTGTTATGGTTTCACCAGCAACTACACGTTGAATAATGTTGAAGTACACCTCCACCACCTCATCGTCGATCACTAATTCACCCTCGAAAATGTTTACAAGAGAAGAAGCTATTGAGTTCGACATTATAGAACAGTTTTAACAACCTGTATGAACTGTAAATGAATTTAGAGCGTAATTCGTTGGCTTTTATAGGCGCACCGGTTAATTACCCTGGGGTTTACGTAAAACCGTTAAAAAAGAAATTGTTCAAGCAATGGCAATAGCGTAAACACATTTTTAAGTTCGTTTAACCTTTCACATATTTGGCTAATTAACTGACCTAAATTTTCTTTAGATATTTTTCGGTTTAAAACAGGAAAACGGGTTGCGTGGCAACATTGTAATTACATTTTCACCGTTCACATATTTGTATAATTAACTGACGTTCTAGATTTACTTAGAAGTTTTGTATAGATAACACTATATTATTAATTGATTCAACTATAAAGTAGTCTTCTAGATTTGATTTTTTAAAACGTTATCTCTATATGTTAGGTGATGGTAGAAGCTGGCTCCAAATGAACTAGTTTAAAATTAAGTTTAAAGCTTTACGATGTGTTTTAGTGTGTTTCTTGACCGTGCTCGATTTCAGCTAATCAAAAAGCTTAATTTGATTTGCTGCAGTGTGATTTTCTGTAGGATGTAATCTGCATCAGCACAGATCTTTTTTGAACTGAAAATTCTAGAAGTTTGGTTAAATGAAGTCTACGTTAATAAACTTAAGATACAGGTAAATCAATGTGAGCATACTCGTTTATACGTTTGAGCGTGTGTTTCTTGTCAGCATTCGATCTCAGGCAATCAAAAAGAAGAACCTTAATTGATTTGTTGCAGGGGAATTTTTGTAAGTTGTAATCTGAGTGAAAATACAGTACTTTAGAATTGTCTGTCCTAGAGAATACGCTAAAATGTAAACTGTCTTAATAACCTAAAACTCGGTTAGATTAGGTTTAGCATTTTCGTTTATACGTTTTATCGTATGTTTTCTTGACAGTATTCGAATCCAATCAAGCAAAAATCTTAATTTGGTTGCTGCAGGGTGTTTTTTTGTATGATATAACCTAAATCAACACACTTCTTTATGAACTGAGTGTTCTGCAGTCTTCGTTAAATTAAATCTAAATTACATTTATAGTGTGTTTCTTGGCTGTATCAAAATCAAAATCGAAATCGAAATCGAAATCGAAATCGAAATCGAAGTCGAAATCGAAATCGAAATCGAAATCGAAATCGAAATCGAAATCGAAATCGAAATCGAAATCAAAATCAAAATCAAGATCAAAAAACCTTAATTTCATTTGCTACAAGATGTTCTTTTTGTAAGGTGTAATCTGATTCATATACGTAAAGTTTTTCAGTGTGACGCTTTCAACGAACGCAGCTTCCACGACGACAATATTTTTATTAATGTAAACATGCTATCAGACGCAAAAATACAACCCCTCCGCGATTTCTGCCTGAAGTATGCTTAGAATTATCAATTCTAATTGTACAATTTATATCTATTTGTAAGTTTTCTTCTAGATCCTTTTGACCTAGTAATTAGATAAATGAAAGATATCAATATTTTCTATTTTGCAGTACATATCGAGTTTTATTTAGTTTCAGTGAATTGCTTAAAATTAATCACTTAATTACCCATATTATTATTTTAAAGTAAATTTTGTATATATATATATATATATATATATATATATATATATATATATATATATATATATATATATATATATATATATATATATATATATATATATATATATATATATATATTATTCAAGGAAAATCACTTAAATTGTGTGTAAATAAATTCCTGTATGCGGTGTCATGCTAACGACCTGTAGTAAGATCAAATCAATATTTTTGAAGTGAATACCCTAGATTACGCGGCGTTGCATGAGTTATACCAAAACAACAAGGAAATTCCGTATATTTATGTTTAATCACTTCGAAAATATTCGCTCTCCTAATTAAAAATTAGAGAAAGTAGATTGACCGTAAATAACATACCTTGTTTAAAAACCATTGGATATATTTTTAAGTTAAGCATCTTTTTATAAGTTAAATGAACTAAAAATTATAACTAAATTACGACCTTCTAACTTTCAGAATGCAGATTAAGGAAAAATGTAATAATAATTTTAATAACACTCTTTAGTAATGGGGAGCAGCGCATAAAACGCATTGTTTCACAAAAGTAGCTTTTAATCTGTGAACATAAAATGAACTCTCCGTATTATAAACCCACAATCGAAGATGTTCGATCTTCTGTAAATTAGTATTGCATAACAACACATGATGCTGATGCAGTCCCAGAGGAAAGAAGGAAAAGGTCACGTATTTAATTCACTCCTCAAGGGAGAGGGCGGACTGCTCGAGCTTTCCGACCTCCTTCAGCCACAATCATGGATTTCCAACATACATACATACATTACGCATATATGCATGGTGGGAATAAGGATGGTTGTGGTCGGGATAAGATCGGAAGGCACGGAGTTAGGGGGAAAGCGCACTGAGAACGAAAGGTTACTGCAGATCTAGCAGAGGCTGTTGCAGATGTATGCGATGTAATCCAGTATTTGTCAAACCGGCAAGACGTTCTCTTAATACATAGCTGGCAAGTGATTGTTTTTTAATTACCTGAGCAGATTTTCATATCAACAAGATACTTAACATTGGACTCATAGCAGCAAAGTACGTCGATAGGGTATGAGTGTTTTCAAGCCCGAGGACCATCGTATACATCAATTTAACGAGAGGCTGAAAAGTAGAGATGTCTCAATGCGAGGATCTACAGAGAAAATAGCCAATTTAATACTCAATTAGAAAATGTGATGCTGAGATTAACGTATTGAAGATGTAAAAGTAGTATTACTTATAATAAATTATTAAAAAACCTCTTATCTTTTTATTACCGGTAATTATGGAGGTGCTTTGATAGAACACGATTTCAGATCAACACCTTTGAATGTATTTCTCCCTACAAGATGGCTTTGACTATGACGTCTTACAAAATTGTAGAGGGGTTTGCATATGTATTATAATTCAGAGGCCAGGGCGTCTTGTGAAACCCTTATTAGAATACTATTTTAAATTTCCCTATGACCGACAAATTTGTCCTCCAAACTGTCAGACAAACCGCGCCTCTCAACCAATAAGAAGCCACGCGCGAAATCCAGGGACCAACAAGAATCTAAGGAGTGTGATCTACACTCAAGTCCATCAATCAGAACACACGCATTTGCCTACCCTCTAGAGTCTGAGGTTCTAATTAGGGTGAAGATGTCACGTGACCACCCCCACACCCCTAAACGCGAGTGGACTGCCAAAACGGCCTTAATTAGGGGTGAAAATACCATAAAGGGCTGAAAATGCCATCAAGTGGTTGAAAATCGCCACAGAGAAGAAGCCGACCTCCAGCCAGAAGACCTGTAATTAAGGAAAAAAATTCAGTCTAGCGATCGAAAAAGGCCACCAATAAGAAACCATAGGGGTGGACCATGGGCACCTCCATGTGGACGTAACCTAGCCCATAACTGAACACGTCAAATCCTCAGCTGTCCCCATTCCACTCTCGTTGACGCCACTGGTTTTATTAGTTATCTTGAAATTATACAAATTAACCTCACTTTTAGTATAGTTAACAATGGAATGAAATCTTATTTTATTAGCAGAAGTTATTGCTGTAAAGTAATAACGTTGTATATACATTAATAGATATTCAACCTACGGTTAGTATAGGTGGGTAATCTGTAGAGGGCGTGTTGGGTAATGTGTCGCTTGTAACGAATTTTATTGCAGCTCACAACCCGATAATGTAAAGAATAACTGCCAGGGGGTATGCTAATAGCATATTTGGAATGAAAGTTCGAAACGAAATTCTGTTTGATGGGTTGCATAAAAGAAATTTGACAATAAACGTTTTTTTTTTTGGTGCGCACATACGTGTCCTATTATCAATATTACTTTGTTGGCTTGTAGTTTTTATTTTTGTCTAACTGTATAGCTGCTGTACTTTATTTGTATATTTCTGAACGGGTTGAATTATTGCATCAATTTTGTGAATTGTTGTTTGTTTAAATTTTGTTTATTGAAGACTGCACCATTTAATTATAATACCTTACTTGTTTTGAAATTAGAGAGTCTTTGTCACCCTATTAAATCGCAAGTAGCATTCTCTCATTCTATCAAATATTTATTTATCCATCGGGGGTTGTATTATAATAAGGGGTCCTAGCCTTGTAAGACGGGAATCGCCCCTGTCACAAAAATTGTAGTCTAGTAATAGAGAAAATTTAATAAATGACACGTAAAGACGGCAAGTGTTTTTCTTATAATAAAAAGATTTCATTTAATCTGTTATTAATATTTATTAGGGCCGTTTTTATCAAAAGAGATTGCATAATTGTTGTTAAAATTATTACATTTACTTTAATCCCATTTATAGTTTGTAACGTTTTACGAAAAATTTATTTATACATTGGAGGTTGTTTTCTAATAAGGGTCCTTAGTCTTGTAAGACGGGAATCTGTTCGCGGGCTTCGCCCTTGCCATGAAAATTGCATTCTAATAATGGGGTAGAATTAATAGATAAGACATGTAAAGATGACAAGTGTTTTCATAATAAAAAGATGTTATTTAATCTGTGTTTATTATTAGTAATATTTATTAGGGTTGTTTTGATTTTCATCAAGGATATAAAATCTAGTTCTTAAACGATTATATTCTATGCAATCTTTAAGACCGCATTTAAGCGCTAGCTCAAATTTATTTAATATCTGATGTTAGCAAATTGTATTTAAGACTATTCATTCATTTTTATCTGGGGTCTAAATATTATTCTGATCTAGATAACTGTTTTATAATGTGTTTTCGTAATAGGGTTTATTATAAAGGAGACTGCATAATTGTTATTAAAATTATTATTAAAGAGATATTCTCGCAAGATTTGTCTGTGGTGGCATCTAGTGGTGTATAGACTAATGCACATTTTCTGCATTTCCTCTAATAGAAGTTGATCATGTCGCCACTCTCTCTTGTTACTAAACTCTTAACTAAAAACAGCTAAACTACTAAAAACGGTTTTATTTATCAGAGTAGAATGGTTGAAAAACAAGCATAATACAGTAATATGATTATCTCATCATTTATAACTAAACGTGCAGTGAAAAACCTATTTACAAAATCAAGCATTGTTAAATTATTTATTATTCTAAACTACAAAAACTTTATCGTATAAATTCCACACGCATCCGAATGGAAATCCTCCAGCGTCGTTTTGTTGTAGCGGAACCATCTGTAATTCTTCTCAAGGAAACGTAAATGGTAGCCTAGCGGGGGTCGTCCAAAGAAACCAAAATATTCCTCATTACCATCCTCGTCAATATAGATAGCAGTCCAATGCTGACCTGGTTTGTTTGCTGGAACTGCACAAGGTCTAGTTGCGTGCCTCGGTAGCTGATTAGAAACACATACAAGTCGAAACACATTCATGTGGCTGGGGATAGATTTCAAATATATCAATTGTACAGCATACATCTTTGGAGTTGCTGTGCTGTGGTCTTGAAGTACTAATGCGTTTTCTAGAGCGCACACAGGCTTCTCGATCTTATGGTTTAAACAGCTATACGCCTTTGCTTACTTTTTCAATTTTTTAATTGACGAACCACCAACCTCGTCCAAGTTTGGTATTGGTTTGTTAAGGAATATTAAAAACTGTTGTTTTTAATATTCCTTAACGTGAATTTTGTTAAACGGTAGCAGAGTTCTTATCAGCTCCTTTTGCAAATCGTTGTATGGCACATACCCTGACCGCCATTTCAAACCGTGATATTTATCCTCTAAATACCTTAATAATCTCGAGTTAACTTTATCAGCATCAGGAGTAACGAACCATGAACTGTAATTACGGAAATTTTTTCGGTATGAATTCATTGTCAACACCTCTAAACCCTTGTACGTCCAAGTATACGTCCATCTTTTTCCAGGTGTTGCATAAAACTTGTGATCTAGAGTTGTCCCTTTTAACAGATGAAATCCAAGACCACATTACGATGTTTATTGATTACAATCACGTTATCGAATTTGGCGTACACCAAACAATTAACGGTTTCTACGAGCGCTTCTTCAAAGCCGACTTCTAGGCGAAGGGAACAGCTTCTAACTAAACTCCACTGCGTGCTAGCGTTTGTAGACAAGTCAGGGGTTAGGTCGAAGGCGATTAAATAGTAACCGTTGGTGTAATCGCTGCTCGATATATCGTTGCCCTCATTCAAAATATGAATACACGTACCCGAGAATAACGTGTGATATACCCTTACATATAAACCGTTGGCTGTAAAATCTGGTTGTAAGGCCTTCGAAGGAATTTGTTGACCGTCAATACATAACGACATATAGTTATTATTGCTGTGATGAAAATTGAATCGATTTGAGGAGTAATCACCGTTGAAGGTTTTATTTGCGACAAAACCTACGATGCATCGTTTAGGTAACTGACTCAAGAAGATATTCTCCAATGATTTTCGCTGTATAAATGTAGGTGTAGTTAACACTTTTACGTCGGTCCTTGTGACAAGATATTTTGCCGCAATTGTTTCTAAAGCTTTAGCGTGTGCAATTAGAATGGCGCGGTTGATTCGCCTACGTCTCACTGGTAAACTAGCGTCCATAATTCACGTCTTGTAAGCTGACTCGCGTGCCGCCATTAGACTAAAGGTATCTCTTGATCGTACAAATTTAGCCTTTAATTCAACACCGCTTATGAGAAACTTTTCCTGGTTAAACAAATCCGATGCACGTGATCAATCGCCTCAATTTGTTTGATGGTCGCTGCAAGTACATGACTTTTCGAGAAACCATTATTTGCGTGTCCCAGTGTATTAGTCAGACCAGCTGTACCGTTGTGCCATAAGGTGCAACCTAGATGTGAACTCTTGGCCTCCTTTCCATAATTTAGCAACGTTTAGATGTATGTGCGGTAGGCGTAGGTGTTGTTTGGTTGTGACACCATCTTATGATTTAAGTAAACCCCCATTTGTGAGAAAAGCGAATGCATCTAATTGTTTAACGGTGCTACAACTTCCGCGTCGGTAAGTGCTGTGCCATCTTACTTCACAACTTTAGCTGTGTTGTACAACATGGTCTAACTTAAATCTACGTAAGCGTTTCTATTTCCGGGTACTACAATCTTTATTGGAGCTGATAAGGGCTTGTAAAGTATCCACACACCACCCTCGACACTTGTCTGCGGCAACGCTAAAGAGAACACACCCAATTCGAACTGGACGCATTCACATGACTGGGTATGTAGAAACGCCATTGTCTTGAGAATATATCGTCGTAAGTAGGTTTCTTCTTAGCAGCAACAGATCTTGGTAGAGACTGGTTAGTATCGGCCAGAATTACTCTTTTATAGCCCGAACCCTTCATCATTTGATCGATTTTCTAATCGGCTTTACGTTTAAGATTTATACCTTCCTGGTGAAATCTTTCCTGAAACGATTCTTTAACAGGTCGATTCTGTATGACGTCATCAAGAATATTGGCACCTGTTCAGAGAGCTTCTTTTCCAATAGTTTTTGCACCAGACAAATAACGGTATTACACTTCTAAATATACCACCTAGTCAGCTTCCTATTCCGTGACCACGTTGATATGGTGAACCTCTGTACAATGGAGTCGATTCCGTTACCGGCCTGATTCACCCAATATTGTTGATAAGGGCAAACCATTATTGCACTTTCTTAAAGTATAGCTTCAGACACGACGTCCCAAACTCGAATGGCATTGGAGCACCCGTATCTGTTTTTATATTAATCTCGATGTTTTCAAATTCCCATGTTATCACGGGCATGTAGTATGCAGGCGAAAAAACCACATCTTTATGACCCCCGTAAGCGTAGTTTTCAAAAGTAATATTTATAGTACGCATAAGCGGAGATAAAACATTACCCACAATTTGCGGTTTAACGAAGTCGCAATAAATAAACATTTGAGTAGGTAATCCTATTCATACACTAGCAGGGTGCGGGGTATTGGTTCCATAGCTATGTTTTGATACGGCTGATAACCCAACTGTAACGCTAAACGTTGTGAGAATCCGAATAGCGAGAAGGAGGTTCTTAATTTCGTAGTGATACTTAGTTAGATTACGGTATTCGATTGTTAGCAATTTACTTATTAGCTCGTGGTTATTCAGCTCGATGGAAATTTCTTCAATGTTGGCATAATTCCCCGAGGCGAAACGTAACACATACCATCCGTCCTGAATATAAATGGCTTTCTACTTGTTGTGCTGGTAATTTGATACAGCCTTTTTTAATATCGTCTCTAACACATCCTCTTCTTCTGCGGGTGGATCAGTATTCAGTTCTATAATAAATTTAATTGTCTGTCGCACTTAACAGAGGCAAAAGGACAAGGGTACTGAATTTCCGAAATACCTGCAACCTACGAGCCTGTTAATCTTATTCGTTTTAGCAGTTGTGTAATAAAATTTGACGTCATATTGTCGGGAAAATATGTCATGGAACTATTACTTAATAAGGTAAGATAAAACTCCACTTTATATATCTGTCAGCTGCGAAGCTAACACCCAGCTATTAAATTTGTCACTGTATCTACGGCACTTGACCAACTATTGCATATATCGTCTGCGGCCCTTCTATGCTAAAATATTATCAACTTCGGATAGGGCGTCTTTATCAATTGTAACAACTTGCAACTCCTTGTAAAAGGCACCCACAACAAGATCGTTATTAAGATCGCTTATGCGGCAAACTGAATGTCTTCTTTTCATCACTGCACTAATTGTAAAAACTTCCTAGCTCCATTTTGTTTCATATTCCTTCTCAAAGTTGTACTTAGTTCTAGCGATTCTAGTACGCCCACCGGCCTTATATTTAGGATGACGTGTGTGCCTAAGCCTTTTAAGTACAGGTTATTCCACACTCCCAAGATGTTTTCATCATTTACAGCCGCAGGGGCCATCTTTATACTTGAATGAGGGCTATTGTTGTAAGCAGCCACAAGTGTTTGAAGCACATCAATATACATGTAAGAGTTTTTGTAGGTGAAATAACGCCACACCTTTGTCACATAGAAATTGATATTTTGTTGCTTGAAAAAAATTTTTACACTGACCGTCACAAACTCCTTGCCTTTATCCGTCTGTAGATTTGCCGGCGTATTATCACTTTCCATAAAAATATCGGTGAATGTTTCAATTACAGGTGCTGCTATCTTCGTTTTAAGATCATTCGCCCAGGCCCTCTTGCTAAACACATCAATAACCGTAAGTATGTAGTTGTATCCACTTGTTACGTTTAATTTACAACTTTCTGTAAATTAATTATAATTATGTAAACGTTTGTACTTTGGTGTATTGTGGGTTGCCTGTCCAACAAAAATGCAAGAGTGTAGTCTATATAAACAAATTTTTGGTAATTTTTAATATGGTTACTAAAAATACAATAATGCACTTCCGGTGAAACATTCTCCTCACAACGCATTTCTCTAAAAATTGACATTCATGAATTGAAGGTTTTTATGTGTCAAGTTTGGTAGATGCCATATTTATTTGTTTCGATTTTTATTAAAAATCGCCATATATCGAAGGGGATTTGAAAGATTAGTGGCGATCAAAATTAAAATAATTAAGCATTTATTTTGGTTATTTTCTCACCTTAATTATTTTCTCGATGGAGGATTTAAAACAACCAATTGCACCAAGTTCTTTATTGGGCTAACATTTCACCGTTTAGGTAAATATTCATTTAAATCCTAACGTCACAGTAAATTATCTACTTTATTTTAGCCTACTACTACCACCTTACTGTTGCTGTTATTTATAACTCACAGCCAAATTTTGATTGTTTCAAAACCTTCTCCGAAGGCTCGCACTACACTTTAGAGGTATGTTACTCTGTTAGTTCTGGATATCTGTAACCAAATCAATTTATTGCAGCCAGTAATTTGCAATTATCGTGTTACTGTTGTTGGATTCACTATAGTATAACGATACAACCATCGTTACGGTAATCTCTCTCCAACAATCTACCGATTACTAGAGGTTCAACAAATTGTTTAACGAGTACTCACTTAAAGTCATATCTGTGTGGTGTATGTAATTATCAATCGTCCCTCCATCTGCGATTTTGGTTATCGTTTATTTCATACATTGGTATATGTTTTGTAACCTATAAGAAAATTTACTTTAATGTATTAAATTACTGTGTAACTACTTACTTTCCCAAATTAGTTGTTTATATGTATTCTTCTACTTCCTCTCCTTTTTTGTAAACACGTATTTTTTTTACGTCCAACTATCTAACCTTGTGTTGTCGAACTCACTCATCAAATCAGCTGATGACATAAAGTATAATGTTCGTATACCACGTAGTTTACACGTCTAGATATTAAAATACTGGTTACTAACGTTTTATTATGTTATTCAGATTAGCCTCAATAAGAATTTATTTATCCGTTATTATTTTCTTTTTTTTTTGCAAATATGAGCTCCCAACATTTTTAGTTTCGTTTTCTTTCCTTTTTTGAATTTAATCTCTTTCTGAAGTTTAATTAGTAATTTTACTGACAATTATTTTTTTAAGATTACAGTTATAAATTTTCTGTTATTTTAATTGTGTGTGAGGCTAGAACAATTTATGTTTTTTGCGCATCATACCGGTATATTTAATCAGTTTTTTTGTCAGTACTATGCGTGTTCTGCGAGGCCTATCCTAGCACTAGATTTTGTTACTTTATATTATGATTAGATTGTTAATTTAGTGACTGCATCGATTGTTTGCGACATTAGCTTATTATTTATCCTTTTTTGTTATTTTCCTTATAATCACGTTAATTTTTATTCATTCTTTTCTTCATATACGAACTTTTAAAACCTGTTTTTGTTGTAAAAAAAAACCAAACTGGATATTTAATTTTCTTTTTGTTATAAATTTAATTCAATATATACTTATACATATTATTGTCATCCACTTTAATTTTAGTTACACAGTTAACCCTTTTTTGTTGTTTTGTCTCTGTCTACGTTTACGCTTCTTCTTTTTGTGTAGGCATACGGGTCAAAGATTACTCTTGAAGCTGAAGTAGTGTTACGCAGTTTTGTAGGTTCGTTGTGATTCGGAAAAACATACAATTAAGCTTCTGACGCCCTGTATTCTTTTTTTCTTGACAACTGTCGCTGTACCACGATCCATACCGAATCGAGCAGGTAGCCACAAACCTTTTGTTCCACCCACCAATAAGCTACAAATGTATACTTTTTTTCATTTTGGGGTAACACTATTATCTTTACTTACAGTTGGCATATCGCAAAGATTCGCTTGCCACAGCTCGTAAATATTGCTCACAATGTTCCTATTGGGGTGAAACTTTTTTCTGACAAGTTTATGAAGCGTATAAGCCTCCTGAGCCTGTAGCCATTTTTTCACTTCTCTATATCTACCTTTTACAGCAATAACTAAAGGAGTTATACCCGCAAACCCTGCTGATAAAACCTTGTACATTTATTTCTTTAATGTACGTCGCAAACTGTCGCCAGCGGTGTGGGTTTTCTCTATCTTAACGTTTCGTGAATCAGATCGATAATGTTGTGATGAGGGATTATCTCACCTTTTATTGTGACAGTACCCCTTTTATCCCAAAATACATCACCGCCCGTATTCAGTATATGCAAGAAATCAGTACCTTTCTTCCTGTATGAAACAGGAAGTGTCGATACTATCTCGTCGCCTGTCAGACCTTTGCGTTTCGGCAAATTTTTAATATCATTATCACCGCTGATTGTTATACTAGCGGGTTGACGTATCTGATTGAAAAAGTATAGATATTTTTGAAGAACCTGATTGAACTGCTGCCATTTGTCATGGTCGGTCATTTTTGTTTTTAAAACTTTATCCATGTTATAACCCAGCTGCGTTGATATGTTGTTTTTGCTTGACATCTGGCTCGGGCAGGCGCTGTATAAGAAGCATAGGTAGATTAATCATCTTCAGATAGTAGTCCTTAGTTATTGAAACAAATTATCTAGAATTCTGACAAGTAATCGTCCTAACAGAAAGCGGTAGAAATACGCCTCCCTGTTTCTTGTTTTTTATAGATTCACCTCTCTGCGCCAGCAGCCTTAAAGAGTGCTTATGCTGAGCGAGTCGCTGCTTCTGATCAACTGACAGAGGTACACAACCTTTTAAAGTGTTACGTACACACTCGCAAATGCATTCCACCTGCTCACCATCCAGACATTTCAATGAAGCGTCACGTCGAATTTTACTTAATCTGGCTAATGCGCGCAGGATATCTGTGTTCTCAATTAAAGCGTCAACCATCATATATGAAGTAATCTTTATGATTGTGAAGCTTAAACCCATTTTTCGCTATATATATGCTTGAAAAATACCTTGATTCCCTAATATGTTTACTCTGTAGGGTAGCACATCCGGTGTATTCTGTTTTAAATCGAACAGTAAATATACGTGTAGATTAGAAGTAGCATCTAATGCGCTGCTTCTAAAAATTTATGTATCTGTGCCCCGTCACCTGGGTTCCTAAATGAAATTATGTAATGAGCGTTGAGAGAGCTATCTCGCTATACACGTCCTTGATTAAGTATGCTTTGCGTTAAGCAAACCACGCTTAGATTTCTACGATGACGCTCATTTGTAAAAATATCGACCACCGAACCGTTAGTCTAGCGTATTAGATCGTCAATTATTATTAAGACCGGTTTTTAACCATCAAACTGTTCCATATCGGGTAATTCTTTCTGAAATTCCACTGAGAGATCTTTAAATAATGGTTGCCATTCGTCGAAAAACCATATAATTTTTTCAAAGGCTGTATCGCAGATAGTTTCGATATTTTTTTAGAAAATCAACGATAAAATACGATTTCCCACACCCCGATGGCCCCGCTACTATTTCAGAAAGGGTATGATTAAACTGACCTTCCATCTCGCAACGCTAACTAGATTATTCTGTTATCATCACAACTTAATTACTAGGTGAAACAAATCTGCAATCACAGGAATATTCTACCCTGTTTTATTGTGCTTATCTTTTAACATCAAAATAATCCTATTTGTTGTTGTCTTTAAAATATTTACTAAAAGCCAGCACGTGCCTTTAAATCGTGCATTAACAATAAATAGTTTGAAGTATATCTACTTATAATGTCTAAGGGGCTACGACAAGAGGGAGCAGACCTAATACAAGTTCTTCTAGCTGTCTTAAAACCTAGGACCCCTTATTAAAATGCATCCCCCAGTATAAATAAATTTTTCGTAAAAAGTCACAATCTGTGGATGGGATTAAAAAAAATTTAATAATTTTAATAACAATTATGTAATTGCCTTTGATAAAAACGGGCCCAAATAAATATTAATAAACACAGATTAAATAAAATCTTTTTATTCTCAGGTGAAAAAATACGATCCCCACGTGGTCATATATAAAAAGTGAAAATTAAGATGTCTCAAGGGTGACTCACAAAAAAGCAAAATGGCGACGACCAGTGTCCCGGTTCTACTTTCACCTAATTACAGTCCGCGTGGCCAAAGAATTTCTGAACGTTGGATGCGCATTCGTCCAACTTCAAGTCTCTTAAGCGCGGTATGTCAGTGGCGTCGCCACCAAAAGCGCGTTCCGTTTATTATCATGTATTACACTAATTAATTACTTATTTCTGTTATTAATTTATATACGTACTTGTTAATTTAACTTTATTACAATTATTGCAACAAAACGACAGTGAACCATTTTGTGTCCTATGTGAATTTTAAAGCTCATAATCCTCAAATTTATTAGACAAATATGTATAAACAACAAATACTTTCACAATACATAGTAAAATAAATAAGTAGTTTTGCGGCGCATGTAATGCTATTTGCTTAAATTTTCATTAAAGAAATCCTAATAGTTGACATTACTTAGTATCATTAACAACAGATTAGCAAATATTCAAAAATGTTTTTATTAGTTAGTTCGTTTTCAACTGTGATTTAAAAGCGAGTGTGGAAATATGAGTTCTACATTGGGAAAAAGTGGCCAAGTACTAAGTGGTCAAACGCGTGAGGTGATATATAATGTGTACAGTTATCAAAGTTATTAAAAGAAACCGTGTCTGAGGCAACAAAAGTGTTTGTTAGATCAGTGGCACATATTGTTAAAGAGGGTGAAGGTCCAACACAAGGGGTAAAACCAAGATTTTTAACTACAGGCAAGAAACGCCCACGTCCATCTCCTGTGGCCGACTTGGAAGATTTCGAAAAGAGCCTTTTTCGCAATATAGTACATAATTTTCATAAGACCGAGGGTGCACGGGTGACAATTCCTACTCTACGTGAGAAACTCCACAATGACTTAGGTTGGCACGGTGGTGCTACATCTTTACGTGTTATATTAAAAAACCTGGGATTTCAATGGCATCGAACTGAGAATAATAGAAAACTTTTAATAGAGATGAACGGTATAAGGGCTCTAAAAATTACTTACTTGGAAAAAATTTAATTCTACCGAGAATGGACGAAACATATGTGGGGATTGCTTAGTTAATACATAAATTTCAGGAAGAAGCAACGGGTATTGTAAACTTAAGTGAACATATCCCTTTGAAGCACACTTTATATTATTGCCGAACCACCCCTATCTCTGTGTACGATTGAGCACAAGGCACCAAAACATACTGGTATATATTGACGAGATAACTGATAAAGTTGACTTTTGCATGACTAGCCAGCGGTCGGGTGTGAGTCAGATGTTAATTAGTTTTGCGCACGATAGGATAGCATACCATTCATAAGTCAAAATAGGGGTTGAAAACGTCATAAAACTGGAAATGGGCACCAGAATATTTGAAATGCCAGAATAGAGGATGAAATGCCTAATGACGATGGTTCACAGCTCGCTCAAAATACCCAAATAACTTGCTTACCTATACGTAATCTCCACAGGTGGCTCTAAGACCAGCAGATCTTTCGGATTCAAAACAAATGTTTGCACAATATTTGTTTTGAAGCCTTTCAGGTTGGCGAAATATCTGCTGGTCTTAGAGCCGCCTGTGGAGATAAAATAATAGCGTGCCGCAAGAGTCAATCACTTCTTTGATAAAAAAAAAACACTAATCTCTTTACGTTGATCCCGAAACTCAATATGTAAAATAACTTTCACCTCGCCAAACAAAAATATGGTAATATATTAATAATAAAAAAACGTTTTAGCTGTGTACACGATTCTTTGAAATCATAAGAAAAACAAGAAAAAAAAAGCAATATTCATAGACTTCTAAATGTACGTTCTAATTAAATAATCCCTTGAAAACTTTCGACCGTGAATGTTTTCATTCAAACTAAACTTAATAAAATTACGTTAATTTAATGAGAAAATTAAGGATAAAATAAAAATAGCTTATCCTCAGACGCTGTGTAATGCTGAATTCACGTAATAAAAAAAAGATTCGATTGTATAGTCTGTCCAAACCTCCAAATTCAGTACGGTTTCTTATGGGTAATTGTCTCTTTTACTATCTTCAGTCATTTCTAAATAACGGTATCTTTGTTCTTCATAGCGATGTTGTCAAACGTAAAATGTAATTTAATAAGAAATCAATATCAACTCCGTGTACTGTCAAATTTATTGCTTGCTTCTTCTACGATATTTATCGCATTAAGTAAAACAAACATATGGTAATATATTAATACTAAAAAAAGACGTTTTAACCGTGTACACAATCCTTTGAAATTATAAGAGAAACAAGAAAAAAAAGCAATATTCATCGGCCTCTAAATGTACGTCATAATTAAATAATCCCTTGAAAACTTTCGGCCGTGAATGTTTTCATTCAAACTAAACTTAACCGAATTACATTAATTCAATGAGCAAATTAAGGACTAAATACCAAAATTGCTTATCCTCAGATGCTGTGTAATCCTGGGTTCACATAATAAAAAAACACAAGTCCAATAACCTAAATAAATATAATTTACAAAAAACAAATAATGACACAGGAATAAAGGAATCGGAGGCAATGTTGATTACAAAATAACGCCAACAAACTTCTCTAAATTTAAAAATTATTATTAATTTTATTAAATACATAAATAAAAAGTTTACCTCGAGTAGGATTCGAACCTACGACATGTACTTTGCTAGAGTACCGCGCTACCAACTGCGCCACCAAGGTTCAAGCCCCAATCGATGCAAATTTTGTCTTTATGTATGTAGAACTGATGTAAATTCTAAATATAATGGCATTACAGTCAAATTACTTATATTAATGGAATGTGAGCCTGCAATATCGCAAGGATTCACACATACCAAAGCAACTTGACTAATATTAAATTATTATAAGTAAATTTGGCGGCGATTCTAGCTAGAATTGCAAACTGCCTTCTAATAAACCTATAGTAATTTCGATATAGACGTTCGTCAGTTTGAATAACATAAACACACACTTCAAATAAATTTGGACGATTCTCGGGATGCAAGCACTGTCCTCATGATTTAAACGATAAAATAGTCGAAAGTGGATCTCTAAAAAAATTAAATAGTCCGTTCATGCCTTCATTTTTATACCTAAATAACATAATAATAAAATACACTAAAATATTTATTTAAATTTTGTCAATCACTATATTAAAAAGCACATAAATTACCTTTCATTGAAGTAACCCCTTTTGTTACACAGAATCTGGTACGGACAATAACCTCGACTATGATTGATGCTGGGGACGCTTGTTATATCATACAACTGGTGACGTCTCCCTTTTTCTTCGCTTCTCAATAGATCGTGTACGCAAATTCTTAGATTGACACGTATTTGGTTCATTTAGTTTTAATTTCTTTAACTATACGGCTCAAGCGAAATTATTTGCAGCGGCTGCTTACTATCTTCACACAACTATAATGTACAAGTTCTGATTAATTCTTATTACTTTAAACAAAAAAAGGTCTTATTTATTTAGCAGCATGTCATTTGAATAAGTGGCGCACTGTGAACTATTTAATGTTTGTAACTTTGAAACGAAAGTTGGATATTTCCGCAAAATGTTCTCCAGAGGTAAGCAAGAGAACTAGGTACTTAACGCTCAGCGCTGTTCTGAATAACTATCCTTAAGGATTCACTACACACAACGATAAATGGGTCACGTAAAGGTTAAACACTTATATGATCTCTTTTTGAATTTTGGCTTAGGGGAAAAGCACCCTTTTCAAAAATTCGGTCTACACGAGCCTTGATCAACGTCGTTTCGTTATAACTACCCACCCTAAACTATACGCTTCTACGCCTGCACTACTGCTAACATAAAGACTTTACTTTCCGCCACATTGGTTTTCCAACCACCTCCACTCTAATTTTCCCGAAAAAAACTTAAATATATCACTCCGGGCATACTCGAAGCCTAAATTTGAACAACACAGGGAAAGATTTCTTTGTCAGCAAGCCTGTTTCTACTCGAAATCTTATCTGAGAAAGTTGATAGTTAATAAAGTGGAGTTTTTTACAAAAACTGTTGCAAAGATGTACCTTACGAAGTAATATTTGAATACGTTCTTTAATTAAATTTTATATGATGTAATCCCAAAGTGATTTAACCAAATTAAAACACGAAATTTATTTGTACAAGATTATCCCTATTTACAAATACACTGAAGAATGTTTCATTTCAAACTGTAGTAATAGGGTTTCCCTAAATATCGATGCCAAAACGTATATCGCTTTTTCCTTATTTTAAGCTTCTATTTTTACTACGATCTACAACACAAACTTCATTTTTACCTTAGAAAATACAAAAAAAAAATACTTAAACCTTTAAATTACGTAAACGACAAAAGAAAACGTTACAATCGAAGAGTTTTTCCAATCATTACTGCGTTATTACATACCATTACGATTATAAATTCGAAATTTATCGGCCAATCCTGATAAAATCATTGATAAATGACCATATTTATAAGAAATGTATCCAATTATCCTTTTATGATATTAATTACTTTACGAAGTCAATAGTATCAACCCGATCACCAGCATAGTAAAGAATTATAACTAGAGGTTCGTGGCACCTGGCACCCAAGGTGGGGCTTCGATTCGGTTTACAATTTATTGAAAGTTGTTGATTCTCGACATATGTACCTATTGAATTGATATTTAGTCAACTAAATTTATAATTATCTTTGTCCATGTTAGTGCTGCACATGTCAGATATCTTCGCTCATGTTTGTTACAATTCCGAACTTTGTAACTTTATTGTATTTTGCGTTTATTTGTAAATCATTTATTACGATGTCGAATTATGTAGTAGATGCTCTTAGGAATGACGAGTTATTAGTGGAACTGAGATACCGCAATAATGTCTGGGTTGAAAATTTATCAGTCGATGAAAAGCGTAAAATGTTACGACGTAAAATAAATTTAGAAAAAGTTGATTCACAATTATTTGATTGTTATTCGAAACTTGAAATCAACCAAATCGAAGAATTAGCTTGTTAGAAGAAAAACTTACTCATATTCAATCATTAGTAAATTTATATAAAATTAATTCAGCAAAAAGTTAATATCTCAAACTACGTACCCGTCCTTTACATATTTTTAAGCGATTAAATTATACAGTGTTTGACGATGAACATGTGCTGTTACGTGATCAATTACTTTCATTATGTTATGACAGTATTGCATTAATCGAATCAATTTATGATAATTTAGACCTAAATAATGACTCACAATTTCTTGATAATTCGGACCTTCCAATGGCAAATAATGAACCGATTAGTACTCACATAAATATTCCTATCGAAGGCTTTTCAAATTTAATCAAGAACTTAGATATTCTCAGAAATTCTGTTTACAAATTAAATCTAAAATTTAATGGTAGTGGAAAGAAAGTTTTTTAATTTATTCAAAGGTGTGAAACAATAATTACACGCAATACATCTAAGACAGGTGTGCTATTATCCGAAATTTATTTATTCTCTGGATGGGGTTTGACGTGGTTTAGAGCCATTAGGTCTCAAATAAATTATTGGTACGAGCTTATTCATAAATTAAAAAGCGACTTTTTACCCGAAGGGCATGATGAAGTTTTGTTAAATGAAACTAAAAACAGGAAACAAACTTTTGATGAAATTCCAACCATCTTTATTTCTGAAATGATTAATTTATTTTCTCAATTAGACGTTCCTCTTACTGATTCTTAACAACTTAAAATAATTATGAAAAGCTTATATCTTTGGTAGGCAATACAATTTTTCACTCTATCGAATTACGTCAAAAATGTGCAACAGGTTAACGTACAAAACTCTAAATTTAAATACGATATAAAGTTCAGATTTTCAGTAACAAGATGAAAACAAACCAAAATCTTTTACTTCGAATCAAAACAATAAACCTAAAATTAGTTTTGTCGTTTTATTAAACAGTGGAGCTATTGTTACAATACTATGTAAGCCCGCAATGTTTTTAATTGACTATTTCACTCGTTAACATTTTACATAGGAAATCGCCATAGTAACGAACGTATTTCAGCGGCAAAACACGTTGCTTGATAAAATTTGGCAAAACCTACAAGTTGGTATTGATAAGTGATAAAATTTTGACGCTTATAAAATATTTTAAGTATGCTTAGTAATAAAAAATTGTCAAATTGACAGCACGTGGCTTTACTTGTCTTAGTTAAATTATACGATGGAGAATAGATTTGGGTGTAGAATTTTAATTTGTCTCGTGAAATAGTCATGTCGAATACCACTCGAGAAAAAATTTATGTCTGCAAAATTTTCGATGGTGATAAGATAATATTCAAGTGTGTTGCTTTGAGGCAATTTCGCTCATGACATTTACCAAAACCACTCGCCTGACGGCTCGTGGTTTTGTTACAAATGTCATTCGCGAAATTGCCAAGCAACACACTTTCATAATACCATCGCAAGTTTTTCCAACAAAATTTTTTCTCTAGTGGTATTATATATGACAAATATGATCTGAAATTAAATAGATATCCGCATTTTTCCTCATTAATTATTGCCGATGGTTCTTTACAATCCATTTTGGGAAGTATTGACTTAACTTTGACTATTAATAATATTACAGAAACAATTTCAGTCATTGTTTCTGAAACTACAACTGCACTTACTTTGGGAATGGACTTTTGTCAATTATTTGAAATTAAAGCTGATTTTGGCGAAAATCCATTGTTGAAAATTCTGCAGAGACAAATTTTTCAACGATTAAAAGTATTGACGATCTTAATGCCGATCAAATTACTGAATAGAAACAAGTTATTGACATTTTCAAAACTTTATCAAGTTCAACACTAGGTAAAACCAATAAAATTTTTCATACTATTAATACTGGTGATGACATACGTATTAAACAAAGGTATTAGTAAATATGCTATACTAATCCTGCCCCACTCTTGATAATAATAATAATAATACACCTTCCCGTGCAGATTGTGGACATCAAAGTCAGTGGTTTTTAAGGTCAAGGTCATCGTACACATTGCACACATCGAAGTATATTCCTAAAGTTCATCACATTGTCTACGTCTAAGTACATGGTTTTTAAGGACTCTCACATTTCCTACCTATTCTTCTAAGTCATCGTACACATTACCTGCATCCAGTCGCTATACCTATGTCAAGGTTTTCAAACCTGCATCAAAGCATATTCCTCAAGTCGTTGAAGTAACTAGATTTGAAAAAGGCACTAGAAAAGTTACTAGAATGATTTTCAAGGTCAAGGTCATTAACGCCACCGTACAGACTGTCCGCTTCAAAGTGACGTGGTAGAAAAGGTTTAGGTGGCTCTTACTGCCAAGGTTCTTAACGTTGTTATGTTTTAAATTCACACATAAACACACATTGAAAATATAAATTATAATTTTAAATAGTTAGTAGCATCATCTTATGGAGAAAAATATCATTAAGAAAAATCAGAATTCTACTTCAATGAACTATACAGGTTTCTGTAATTAAATAAAGGAACCTGCATCTTTTAACATTCTTTCCACCACTTCACAAATTTAAACATTATCTACTGATAATGGAAAGTTTGAATAGTTTTTGGTGACCTTTATCTTTATCTTTTTTTTTCGTCGGCCATCTTTTAGATTTTCTAGAAAAATTTTGTTAACAAGGTGTATTGGGCAATTAACCAGTTAATCGTTACCTTTTTTTTATATAAGGGACCAAGTCCATACACTCACTAAACGATTTGGAAGATTACCGTTCAATGGTTTGATTAAATTTCAATTCGTGCACTACTTAGGAGGATAAAAAAAAGTTAACAATATCCTGTCAGCTTCTACATCTGAAACCCTTCGAAGAAGGTAAATTTTTATGTTATCTGATTTGTTCAGTGACCGTTTCTCCTACAGGGTTTCCTTTCCTTATAGAGTTTTGTTATTAATCGCAAATTGCAATCGCAAACTCAGTATCGATTTACAATTTCGGGGAACGATTCTTATGTAAGAATAAGAATTACGTATTGCACAATTCCCCTGGTGCAAACTGGTTATTCAAGAATTGTACGAGCACTCGTTATTGAAGGTCATTCAGAGACTTGGAAACCCGATAGAAGTGTTACCAAACACTACACTGTGCAGGTGTGCCGTAATCAATGAAGTACAATCAGTGCCTTTATTGTGTGTATGGTCTATCGTTGTGTACATGCTGCAATGAGGAATAAATGTTTATCGATGAATGGTTGATTCATACTTACATTATCGTCTAAGTACTGCTTTCATTCAATGCGAGAATAATTAGTGGCCGTTTCAATACTTATGAAATTACAAAATTAGAATCCTTTCGTCGAGAATTATAAGTGCTGAAACTGTTTCTGTTATACCTACATCAAGCTGAGCGACTTAAATTTCACTCAGTTTTATTACAGCAAACAAAAAAAAAACACCCAGTCATAAAGCAAAATTTGTAAGGTTAGAAACGCATGCATAATAAAAATAAAATTAAAATTCATCCTAGCTAAATTAGATTTCATGCAGTTTAATGAACAAAACAAAGCAGTTAAAACCCAATCAACCAGCACCGTTTTATTATTTTCATTGTAGTCATAATAATAATTGTGGTATAAAACAAAATTAAAATGTTAGCAATGTTGTCTGCAATATAAGATTTAAAAGCAGTGTTGCCGGATTGTAAAGTTTAATTATTAATTACAGATCTCGCAAGTTTTTGCAGAATCGATTATAGTAACGTAAATAAAGCGAGAAGTTGCAGACAGAATCCATTTTAGGTACAGAAGTCGAGTTGTACGTACAAGGCGGCTGATAAGTATATATATATATATATATATATATATATATATATATATATATATATATATATATATATATATATATATATATATATATATATATATATATATATATTATATATATAACTAATTTATCTTTGTGTACATTTGTAATGAATTTTGTATGGTAATTGGACTTTAGCGTGAATTGTTGTAAGATTAAATTGGTTTTGGTAATTTGGGGAGGTCCTTTCAGGACCCCAAAAAAAAAACAATATTTTGGTGTGTTTGCGTTTATAAATAAATTTAATTGTTTCAATGGTGTTAAATGTTTGTTTAATTATCGGTTTAAGCATTTAAATTCAAATACGAGTGCAATCAGTTGCCGGTTGATGACAGGTAAGAACGGCTTTTGGGATCGTGAACTTCGACCTTCAGCCCTTGCTGGCTCAAGGGCGGGCGAGTATAATAGTGAGTCAGTGGCGCCCCGATTTTAACATCATTATAAAACTTTCCTTATCGAAAAGGACCGCACGCCCTCTCCGACTGCGATCTAGAAGCTAGGGGACAATTCATATCGCCCCACTCTTAGCCTTGTTAAGCCTGTCTGTCTTTGATTTGTGTCTCTTGTATAACACAATATCGTACCGCCTTTAAATTGGAGTTAATGCTTAGAAAAAACAAACATACGTAAAAACGTACACACCCCGATTTAAGGTCCTCTTAAGGTTTCAAGGTTATTTATAGAGATACACCTTTTCGTTTGTCAAGGTCACACGATCAGGGTTACATTGGGGGTGTATAGGAGGATCCTTTTTAAGGCCACCAATACTACCCCATTTCTGATCCACTTTTAGTGATAATAATAATACACCTCCCCATGCAGATTGTACACATCATGGTCAATGGTTTTCAAGGTGAAGGACATCGTACACCTTGTCTACATGAAAGTATATTCCTCAAGGTCATAACATTGCTTATGTCAAAGTGATATCATTTCCACTAAATCCGCTTGAAGTAGACCACTTAAACCTTTTAGTACAACACAATGCCGCGGAAAATTTCTTCTTGCAGGTTTGTGCAGTTCTTCAACATCGGCTTTAGTCATTTTTTGCTTTGGATTTTACTACGAACTCTACGTTGAATATCGTTGCAGTTGAAAACTTTACAAACGTCGGCATGGTTACACGAATTACATCGTTCCTCTTAAGAGGCTGATCAATGACATCTTTTGCCAGCTCAAAGTTTTTACCATCTATGTTAAGCTCAAGGTTTGTATAACTCCACTTGAAATATATTATAGTGCCATCGTTACAGGGATAGATGTATTGATCAACTACGCCGGTATATAGACTAATTGTCTTCTTTGCGGCGATTCCAGGAAATGAAATGAAAGTTTCATAAGACAGATCGCTATGATGAACAATATGTTTCCCAAATTTATCCACTGTAATTTGATGATGAAGATGTCCGCTAAATTTATCTATTGGCATCACTGGTGGAGATACAGTACTATCTTTAATGATAGTTGTCGTAAAAATGAAAGGAAATGACTATAGTGGTAGGTTTATAACAAGATCTGTTAATTTATTACTTTTGAGTTACGTAGTTCGTTAATTATATATATTATTTCGTTGTGATTGCTAGTATTTCCTGCTGACATAGATCCTAATAATTCCCTTAACCAATCGACTAACTTATTCGGATTATTCCATGGTACAAACTCAATAGGTTTATTATTGTATCGCATAGCTGCAGTCCACCTCCTTTGGATACAGAAGTTGTTCGAGATCTGGTGGCTGGAGGTGCAATAGATGATGTAGCAGAACGTTTTCTAGGTTTAATGGTTTCAAGGTACTTATTACTATTAGTTCCTCGGATTTGATCATCAGGATTATAATTACGTCGGGCAGCATGCGTACGACACAAAATGTCATTGTAGTGCTGTAGATCCCTCTTTTTGTATCCCGTAGGAACTTTTTTAAAAAGTAGTTCATATAATCCCGGTGTTCCCTCATAGTCTAGGGATGATCCATCGGGAAGAGCGACCCGCAAATTTTCTCCAACAAAATCTAGTTCAGCATCGCCAATAAAAAATTTCACTTCTTCAGGAATAAAATGCACACTGTACGTTAAGACACCTTCGACGAAGTATTTCGCTAATCCTTGGTATTGATTAAGATACTCTTCAAAGGCGGGTTGAGATCCAGCAGCTAGTAGTTCCGATTTCAATTGTTGTAAAGTAGGAATTTCCACCTCGTCGTCATGTGTGACATCAGCAATTACAGATTCCTGTACAGGTGTGGGAATGGTGTCTGGAACAATAGCACGCGGCTCCTTACGCATTCTAGAGGTTTTCGGTGTATAATGTAAAAATACTTTATTTGCATTTGCAATGGACTCCTTTTTTCCGACTTCTGGCGTAAGGGGTTCAGCTTTGATGAGAGAACCATCATTTTTAGTAATTAATTGTTTTAGTGGTTGTGTGATAGTTTTAAAGTGGGCCTCTATTGCACGTTCTGTAAGTGCAGTATCATCTTTCAAACCAGCATATTTCTGTTGCACATTCTTGCGAGCACACAAAATGTCTTGTACTAACCGCTCCTCCATTACGACTGTACGTTGACAGTCCTAGTAGATTATTTATACTGCAATGAAACAGTCAAATCTCTTACGGTAACGACCATTATTAACATCGCTTTCTTTATCAATCACAAGGAATCCGAATTTATCACGCCAGCAACAGCAACACAAGTCTTTAAATCTATCAAATGACATATCAACATTAACGTGATCATTATACACATGCTTGAGATTAGTGTGATCTTGTTGAAAGAGAACAAGTAAATTCGCATTATCAAGCATATGCTGTTTTGGAATTGAAGAATACGTTTGACACAGATAGAAACAATCATTATTTCGATGTCTTCCAAAACAAAAATGGTTTCTAATTTTATTTTGTTTATGACATGCTACATCATCAAAAATCATTATTGAATTTTTACGGGACTCACTAGGAGGTATATAACATCACTATTATCACTGTATTCGAAATACCTAATTTCCTTTATGGGTGCCAGTAACACCCGCACGTACTGGTATTTAGGTTGGTATAGAGATTTGCAATATATGATATATATATATATATATATATATATATATATATATATATATATATATATATATATATTTTAAAACGTAAGCCATTTGGATGTTCTAATAAGCTAATCATAACATTGGTTTTTTCACAGCTGGATAGTCCGACGATTATACCTCGTTTACATCCCCCTTTTAGTAAACCGCGGTGTTTAGAGTAGTGCTCCTTGTTAGGAGTAATGTCATAATTTTTGATAGGTAATTCTGTATCTTGCGGAATGAAACGGATGTCACCCATTATGATACTAAACCACGACTTGTATGACGCTTCTATATATACACACCGCGTGCTGAAAGTAGTTTAGTAGTGAAGTGTCAGTCAGTGTGGTATGAAGTATACATCCCAGCGTCAGAGAAAGAAAGGTGCAGGATTAATTAATACTTTAATAAATAAATTACCCGTGGAGTTGCATATACCCGGATATCGATATTGTGGGCCAGGTACCCGTTTACAAAAACGATTAGCTCGTGGCGACAAAGGTATTAACGCATTGGACGAAGCGTGTAAAGAACACGATATTGCATACTCTCAGTCAAACGATCTAGGACAACGACACATAGCAGATAAGACTTTACAACAAAAAGCTTGGAATAGATTTCGTTCTACTGACGCTACCTTTGGAGAAAGGGCAGCTGCATTAACCATAGCTGGTATAATGAAAGGAAAACGGACAATGGGAATGGGTGGCAAATCACGGAAAGGACAAAAGAAATTGGGAATGGGAAACAAATCACGACGAAGGAAGCATTCTCGCAGAGCAATTTCGTTTAACAAAGCAGTCCTTCTAGCCCGACGTCGTGTTGGTGGTAAACTTCGATCATCTTTAAAATCGACAATACAGCAAACCTTGAGCGATCTAAAACACAAAAAAATTATGTCACCCAGGAGCAGAATATTAGCAATACCAAAACGTGGGGGATTCATACCTCTTATTCCCCTCTTTGCAGCATTAGGAGCTTTAGGGTCTCTAGGTGGCGGTGCTGCGGCAGTCGCAAAAGCGGTAACTGACGCAAAAGCTGCGACAAAAACGTTAGAAGAGACCAAACGACACTACCAAGCAATGGAAGCAGCTGCATTAGGAAAAGGTTTATACATAAAGCCATATAAACGAGGGTTAGTTATATATTTGCAACCGTATTAAAAAAACTCCCACTGAAGCTGCCACGTCACGCGTTAAGCAATGTTGAGCTATCAAAATTTGTGGAGAAATTACAGATTTCCTATTTTAGAGGGATATATATGCGAGATAACTTATCTACACGAATCCATGCGAATGAATGTGGTATTGTGATTCTGGAGGATCAAAATAACAGGGGTACACACTGGACAGCTTACATTAAGCGTAACAGGCATATTACATATTTTGATAGCATAGGACATATTAAACCACCCTTTGAATTACTCCACTATTTTAAAAGTGATGGTAGCAGAAACACAATTGAGTATAACTTTACCAAGGTTCAAGATTTTGATACATACAACTGCGGTCATTTAGTCTTACACTTTTTATATGACTGCTCCTACTGATTTTCAGTAGTCGTTACGTGATCGTAATGTCGTACACATTTACATTTACCGGTAAAAATAGTATCTTGCAAGCAACCTTTAATCCACCGATTTTTTTTTTGAGAATGAGTCGGAATATGTAATGGGGTTGACTAGCTTTGAATCTTTCAATACTATACAGAATGTTACTTCAAAGAATAACCAACTCGTGTTTAGAAACGATAAAATTACAATACCACCAGGATCATACGAAGTCGGGGCTGTGAATAAATATATTAATGCGTCAGTGAAGGGATCGAGAGCATTTATGCATTTACAAGCGAATAATAATACTATGAAAGCAAGTATGAAAGCAACCCATGACATTAACTTCAATGTGGAAAATTCAATAGGATCTATGTTGGGATTTAATAAAACTGTTTACCAGGCTCAGAAAGTGCATACTTCTGATAATCCTATTAACATTATCAAAATTAACTCATTAATTATAGAGTGCAATTTATGAATGGTGAAACATCACACATAATTCATCAGTTCCTTCCCAGTGTACTAGCGGGGTATAAAATAATAGAGTCCCCTCAACATGTCATCTATCTACCTATCAATACATCTACCATTTCGACAATAACACTTAAAATAGTAGACCAAGACGGAGATCTCGTCAATTTTAACGGGGAAGTCATAACGATAAGACTACATTTAAAGAAAATATGGTGACGCGCTATAACACATGTGCATTTAACCAGAGCAAATCAAACTATAAAAGATCAAAGTGTGGAAAGGTGAGAGTCAGTAAGCGTTCAGCACCCAAAGCATTGACACCGCAGAACAAAGCATTATTGGAAAGTCTCGGCTTTACAGTACTACAATGAGTATACTAAACGTTAATAAAAAGGTTGTCGTTGATAATGCTACCGTTAATTCAGAACTGCACACCCATCAGCCATATACTACCTGATTTGGAAAGAATGATGAAATCAGGATACCCATTCAGGAAGACATGTGCACTCTACCATCTGAAAGCTATGTCTACGTAGAGGGAAGATTATTACGTCAGGATGGTACTGCCTCTAACACCGCAAGGTTCGTTAATAACGGTATCGCATTTTTATTCAGTGAAATTAGATATGAAATGAATGGAATAGTGGTAGATTCCGTAACGAAAGTAGGATTAACGCCGACAATGAAAGGATTGGTATCATTGTCGTCCAATGATCTCGCCCGTCATAAAAATGCAGGTTGGTTTCCTACTTCAAACAGTACACTAACAAATGCTCAAGGATACTTTAATGTTTGTATACCGTTGCGAATGCTACTTGGCTTTGCCGAAGATTATAATAAAGTGATTTTGAACATTAGACAAGAACTGGTATTAATTCGTAGTAACATTGATCCCGATGCAGTAATTTCAACTGTAGAAGAGACATTATATTGGAAAGTTCAAACATCATTCCAGCATTAGCAGAGGAGTTGGCGTTAACGAAATACATTGATAGAAATGTAAATACGCCAGTAGCATTCAGAAGTTGGGAAACCCACCTATATCTCGCCGTTCCAGTAACAGATAAGCATACATGGGCAATCAAAACATCTACTAGTATAGAAACACGTTATGCAAAATACGACCAGATTCGATAAATGTGCACTAAATAATATTCGGGTGTTCCTGAACACGGATCTTTATCCGTATGACAATCTCAACGTTAATTATGATAACAATTGTTTTGCTACGTTGTATGTAATATTTGCTAAATTCCAAATGTCGTATTACCAAAGAGATGGGCAACCATTACTCACCCCTACGCAATTTACCACAGCTGCACCGTTGATTGTCGTAGATTGCTCAAATCAAAAAGAAGCATTGCACTCTAAAGCAGTGGTTCTTCGTGTGGAGTTTGAAACAGCGGCAAACATAGCTGCTAATACGATAGCATACTGTGTTACATTCCACGATCGTTTAGTTACATACAACGCGTTAACCAAAGCAGTACGACAGTTGTAATACAATGTCCGTCACAGTTGATGTACAAGGGTTTAAAATTTCAAAAGCTTTTATACCAAAAGAACTCGCCATTTATAATGGGAAACAAATTGCCCATTTTATTTTTAAATCACCGTATCCCTGGCATGCGTTAGATGCAGAGAGTTCTCGTCAAGCTACTTGGTTAATGCATAACCAGCACTGTATTAAATGGGAAGAAGGGTATACACCACCACACCACTTTCGAAGAATGCTTGAGAGATTGATTCAGCCAACAGATTCTGTCTATATCAAGGGCAGAGAGAAAGCAGATTACATCAGAAAATTTGCGACCCAACCTGTTATTAAACTTGAGGAAAGTCCACCTCTTCCTGCTATGCAACCCGTTTGTTACTTTCATTGTGAATCATTATGTCACTGTGCTTTGAGTTCGGTATACTATTTATATGATACATATATAATGCAATAAGTCGAACACATTTTTTAGTAAAAAAAATTAATAATCATTCTCGTTTTTTTTTATTTATATCACACAGTATTTGTATAACATATATTCTCTTACTAACGAATTAGTACAAAATATTAATATATGTTAAACAACTAAAGGAACAATACAAATTAGTATTAATATTAGTTTCATTATGGAGAGAATATAGTAAAGAAACTAGCAAGTGCCAGTACCCAAACTACTCTTCTTTCCTTCTGGTTCATATTAATTTATTTGCATAGCAACCTGCAATAATTCGCTCGAAGGATCAGCATTCTCCAATTCCGGTATTCGGCAATGCCCCTACGCCAATGTATAACACGTATCACGTACTCGATACCGTTTGTCATCCTGGGACCTAAAGACAATTTAGTTTAACATTTCTGTATATATACATCATGTAAGGTTGATCGAAACACAAGCATTTTACACATTATTGTTTTATCAGACCCCTCCGAAACCGCTTTGTAATCTACTTCCGTCAACACTTTCTGAATAACAACTTTCTTAACACCTTTCGCTTTCTTAACAACTTCATTATCAGCAAGCTTCAGACAGTATGACTTCGATCCTGCACCATAAAAATATTGAATCACTTTCCCTGCGTACTCATCTTTCATTCGTCCAACGACGGAAGCATTCGTAGGAATACCATGCAACTCATTTTGATAGTTGGAAGTATCATATTCACCTAATTATTTCGCATGTGTACATACATATCATCAGTTACTACCTCAACAATCAAAGAATCCGTGTCAGTATAGAGCAACGTGACATTCTTGCCATAATGAGCTCGTAAGATATCATAAAAAAACCGATACATTATAATTTTGGAAAGATCTAAAATACTGAATCCGACATAAACGGGTTTGTCATACGTAACTACCTGTTTCGACAATTCCACCGCAAACAATTTGTCAGTGAATTGAATAAAATTTTTAAATTGCGGTTTTGCAACGTACCGTGCTAGACCTACCCGACGACCGTTATTTTCCCAATGTGTTAACAGTTTAATAACTCTACGTTTATCAACATTTTCCATTGTTTTACCAAACACGCCATTATTCATAATTTTATAGAAATCCTTTTCGAACCTGCTCTGTGCTGTGTTGCGGAGAGCTGTATTAAGGTCTACGTATGGTATTAGCCACGGACTCTGACGAAAGCGTAAAACCCTATGAATACGAGTAACAATTAAGCCATGCTCTATACATTGTTTTAAAAAGCGGTAATGTATAACGTAGTTGGTCTTATCACACAGGTTAGGGATTAACTTCTCCTCCTGGGAATGTGGTGCAGGACAAAACGGATAATCGTTATGTTCGTCATGCAGATGGTGGGGATAATGTATATCAACCTCCAGTACAAATCCAACATCAGCGTCATCATCAATCTTTAAAACGTGAAAGTGATCTTGAGGTAACCACATGAACCCGTCGTGGGGCAGGTATTGCTGCATACTCCAGCCGTATAAGTTCGTAGCGTCCAAATATTGTAAAAACACTTTCGGTTGTTTAGGATCATAGTTTGGAACCAACTCGTTATTAGCGATGCTTCTCCGCTTGATACATGTACTCACTCCACCCCGAACACCTTGTTTAAAAAAGTGATACATATCCATATCCGTGAGTAATTCTAGCTTTACTTTCGTACATTTCAACATGGCATCCCACTCCAATTCAGGCAAAGTGACATACTGTGCAGGTTCTAACCCATACACACCCATACATAATCGCCTATAGTTTTCCAACACGTCAGCCAATAACAACACATCTGATTTTAAATAAATATCAGCATAATCACCTAGTGTATTACACTGAAAGTGATCCCATACCAGTAGAACGCGATAGTATTCGTCATCGGAAATATTTGCATCACGCATTTTACGTCGTTCAATTTACTAAAGCTGTCTACGTACGCATAGGGGAAACTACCTTTCTTTCTCACTAAGTTGAAGTCTCTACCATTACTAAAATATTTCCCTACTTCCATACATTGATCATCTGATAAATTCTGAGATAAAGTATCTAACGGTGCAGCCATGAATCTGCAACTATCGACGAAACGTAAATTAATGTATTTCTTTTTCCTGATACCATGACTGCTTACATATTCATCAACAAAAATGTACTTACCAAACGCTATATATTTTTAACTGTTAACAGGAAGTACGGAAATTTCTTCCGTTTCACTCGCTAACTGTTTAATGAACAGGTGAACTCATAACCACTGAGATTGTGTAGAAAAACGGGGAGAAATGTAGGTACCTGATAGTTTAAGTTACACGTTGAATGTGCTGCACCACGATACTTACCAGTAACGTGACAGTGATCTCGTACTTTTCGATTTGTCTGGTCGCCCGTAAAGTGCTTGCCGCATATGTAACAACATACACTGCGTTCATACGTAACCTGTTGCTCATACGTTAATGGTGTCATTGGAGCAATAGCTTTGAAATGTTCATTATATATCTGTTTTACTTCACTTTCCAGTCGTCTTATAAAAATGTCTCCCCTGCATTACTCCCCCAATACCGCTCTAACTTAGACCACGCATCGTTTACACTACACTTAATATAATAACTAAACGAGTATGGTTCGTGTTTACACGTTTTTATCGTGAACGGTTTTTCGGGATCTGGTTCAGCCGCATCTACCGGTACTAATAGCGCTTCAAAATATGCATATATTACGAATGGTAGAACCATTTGTTTCTGATAGTTCCGAAACGCGAGTATATTTTCCGCGTAGAATTCCCCGGTTATGTCTTTTTTTTGTTTCACGTCCGGTAATTTTGTATATACAAAGCTATAGTCGTGTGTCACGTGTCGGGTTAATTGATCCTCGGATCTAAAGTAATACAAGCATGCATTACAAAAATACATTGCTCCGTTCCGCCAAGTTATTTGGTTGCTAAGTAAACGAGAAAAATTTTTTATCCATACATAATGCTGATTATCTGTTTGGTTACTGACTAATAATAATAAAATAACATAGACTGCTTGTTTGGCTTTGGTGTAGTATAGAGGCCCCACTACCTCTCTGACACGCTGAGCATTACGGTACGTATCGTCTAACCCGTAAACATTGATGGAAATGTTGTTATGGGTCTCAAACGCTGAAATATTCGGCAGCTTAACAGGGAACTGTACACTATTCCAGTTGAATATCGTTTGGAAATCAGGGTAAGACGTTGTCCGCTGTGGTAGACCCTTTGGTGTCACTAGTGCCGATACTACAGCCTATGCAAATCAGCAATCATCATTATTTTTCACATTGACTCTGGCGTGTTTATATGCAATTTCAGCGGGGACAGCCACATATGAAGAACCCGTGGTGGGCGCAAATTTCAACAGGTTGACCTCTATATATACGAATTGCACCAGGGACCATCCTAAAACAGTTGTTACTAGTCGATTACACCATTAGTCATAACTCACACTTACCACAATCTTTATGTTGAAATTCCGATTGCTTTGCATCCAATATGTTACTTATTCTTTGGAAATACTCTTCTAACACCGTCCCAATACTTAAAATATCATATTTTGTTTGAAAGGATTTCAGTTCTGTGCTTTCCCTACTGTTCAAAAAGTATAAACCAAACAGCTCAACATTACATTTTAAGGAGTAGTGTTTCTGCAACTGATTTTGTACTACCTTCAATACGTTCCCTTTAACGTCTGCCATAAAAGTGGACACATCAGTATGAGTATTGCATGGTGACAGGCGGTACGACACAATGCGTTGTTTAAACGCATTCCGAATCACTTCAACCCCAGTATCGACAATCAAACATACATTTGCTTTATGCCCATTGCTTCTGAGGTGTCCTTGGAATGCATACCTAGGTACATCCATTGAACAATCTGTGCAGTGCACACTCTCACCCCTTTTTTTTGGTTGTACCGGTTCATCGCATTGGTCAGACTTTCGCTTCCTTGAGTTGCTCAACCCTGATGGTCCAAGTTTCGCATTATCCTTCGCGTAGTTTACCCCAGATGGTCCTGGTTGCGCAAAGGAATCAGTAATATGTCTATGTACCTTTTTTGTTATCGTCGGAAGTGCCTCCTTGCACCACATTGCTTCCTGTAGTTTGGTTTTGCAACGAAACCTCCTGTATGCCACACGGTGGGGTAGATACTGACATCCAGCATGCTGTTTTTTGATGTCTCAGTAAGGAATCTTTTCGAGAAAATTTTTTCAGGCAGTCGCATTGAAATCTTTTTGCTGCAACAAAGAAAGAATAGTAACTATATGCTGAAGTGTTTGCGTTACGTGTTTTGTTATGATTCCTTGTTTAACATACTACTTTACATCCTACTCTACTTTCTTTGACAACTGTTAAAGAAAGAATCATATCCAGCGATATGAACGAGGTCGCAACGTAACATATCTCCAGGGGGTAGGATAGGATGCAATGGATATCTCAGGTTGCGGAGTAGAGTAGTATATGATTAGGATAGGAAGGGTAGCCGGGAGATATGCAATACAAAACTAACACTTACCATTCTTTGAAGACATGCTGTAACACCGCTTTATAAAACGGCTTTAAGCAAAATTGATTATAAAAAAATTTAAACAAGATTTGAAAGTCGTTAACGTCATTTATTATCAATAACTAAACAACAGTGATCAAAATGCAATTCTATCTGAATATTATATAAAGTAAAACTCGTCTTACCGCGTTCACAGAACTTTTTTCAATTAAAAAAAATACATGTACATACACAGTAAGATCACATGACAAAAAAAAATACATCAATACTATGTTACAAATCAATTTGGAGAACACTACTTGCAGTATAATTAGCTAAATAAATGGTATTGTTTTGCCAAGTATTAAAAAAAATGTTTCCGAATCATAATGTAATATCTGACTATTACTAAGTGTATAAAGGTCATCTGTCTCGTCTGCATCCGGTGATACGTGTCATATTCGCTTCACTGCTAAAACTTGTTCATTACTTTGTATTACGCATAAACTTTTTTAATACTCGTAGTTGATCACTGCCAGAAACCTCTAGAGCACAACCAATCACAAAGCAGCCCCAACCGTTTCAAAGTCACTTCTGGGTATATATAGAATGTGCATAACTGCATTCAAGTGATGATCTTGAGTAGTCCAAGCCTTTTACTATTCTACAGGACAGGTTGCTGAGACTGGCAATCTGGCTCGGGATCCAACACTTCCTTGGGGTCTGAAAGTCTTAATTTACACCATAGTGGGGTCGCTGAGACTGGCGATTCTACCCCAAGGCCTTCACAGCATTCTGGCTCGACAGACAACACTTTCTTGGGGGTGTACAAGTCTAACTTTGCACCCCCAAGGCCTTTTCAGCAGCATCCGCTCCGAGTCAGTTACACTCGGACCTACTCCGTCGTCGATAAACATAATGTACGAGTGAATGTGTGAATGTGAGTGTGAGTGTGTGAGTGTGAGTGTTTGAGTGTGTGAGTGTGTGAGTGTGTAAGAGCGCTGGACGGCTTGGTACTACCTGTCACATGGTGAATACTGGTGTTCCTCATGTAGAGCACCCCTAACACAACTTTCTGACGTGTACGATGACGACTATTGTATATAGTATGTGATGAAGTATGTTATGTTGATTATTTATATTTTTGTTATGTATCTATTGTATATAATGTATAGACTAATTATTTCCTGTCAGTCTAGTAGTGTGTTCATCGCTGCTAACATGTGTGACATATACTTTTATTATCCTCAGTATTACAACTGTTTTGATAAACGCTTACTAACGTATGTACTAAATCAAAATGTTTTATTCCTAAAGAAAATCATATATCTGAGTAATACATGTTTCTAATGTAACTTGTGCATGTCTTTATTTCTACATGAATTAAATATATTAACATATCGTTTGTAACGATCCAGATCCTTATCTTAATTAACTTCCCTTAATTAAATCCTATTATCCCGCAATTGCATTCCTGTAATGTTTAAATTCCGTCAATTGCGCACCTTTCCCACCAAAATCCAACCAGAGTTTGTAATCATTCTCCTTCCACCTAGCCCAATCCCTATAAAAACGACCGCAGTCCTAAAACAATTCACTTCACTCCATTCTCCTAGAGAAAACCAGACCTGATCCACTTCTCCTAGAAAAAACCAGACACCAGCTCCTTTTACACCTGAATCTAACTTACATACACAAACAGTACAAGTCGTCTCCTGGTGTCAAACCTTGGGAACGATACACAAACAGTACACCTTCAGTCGCCTCCAGGTGTCAAACCTTGGGAACGATACATTCAGTCGCCTCCTGGTGTAAAACCTTGGGAACGATACATACACTCAAATTACACGCCGCTTCCTGGTACCTTAACATACAAACATCTTCACAGGTTTTAGAACCGTGCGTTTTTGTTTTGTTGTTAAACCTCCCATACAAGCGTTACTCAAGTGACGTAGAGTAGACTTAATTCCAACCCGTTAACGGCGACAAGCCGCTGACAAACAGAAACACCATTTTTCCCGAACTCACCGGTGTAAACCGTTTAGTTCGACTTCCCCAGCTTCTAGGCGAAAGCCAAAGACGCTCCCTAACCTGACTTTGTATACACACTACACGTTACAAAAACCCCAAACACATATCAATTTATTTCCTGTAATTATACCAGAAAACCATTTTTATTTTCCTATTTTTTTTAATTCCTGATTAAGTTTCATTATTAAATAAAATCCTGTTTAATTTACCTTATCCACAAAGCCTGAATAGAGACCAGATTTCTATAATCAATTTTGATATGATAATAAAAATTGCATTGTATTAAAACACGTGAACAGTTTTTATATGATAATAAAAATTCCATTATATTAAAACACGTGCAAAAGTTTAACCATTTTAAATACAATCTTTGAGCTTTTCCGTTGAATGCAAATAATTACGATTTTCACAATTAAAAGTTCTTACATTTTACTTAACGAAGCTTAATTAAGCCGAGTTAAAGAAGATTACCATCTCAGAATATCATTTTAAGGCCCAAATAATCCTTAATTACGAATTCAATTTTTCATTTAAAGAAGTTAAGATTCAAAAGTTATCAACACTCATCTGTAAAGGAAAATCGACCGTATTGACTTCGATCATTTTTTCCAAAGCATAACCCCTTCTTTCATATCCAGATCCAGGCCCGTAAGGCATATTGGTAAAAGATAGGACTACCCTATCATCACCAACTAAGGCCCATAATTTAATTAAAACGATTAAAGCAATTTGCTTTAAACACTGATAAACGTCAACCATTCTTATTCTACACTAACCGGCCGATAACGAGGTCACCTGTAATAGATTTTTTTGTCCATTCAAAAATTATAATTAATAATTTAAAATAATTATTCCACTGTTAATTAACAAAGAGCACTAATAAACAACCCCTGTTTATTAGAGAGCAAACGTTGGGGGTATATAAACTATTAATTCTTCTAATTACAGTACAATTTCGAGACCTGTAGAGCAGCAACCCACCATACACCAGTGTCCAGAGTTGCCCAACCAGAGAAGCAGAAAGTGTCAAATATATATTTTTTTTAGTTAAGTTCTAAAGTACAATTTTTATTTATTTTGTTTTAAACATATTAATTTATAAAATAAATGCCTGTTTTAAATTGAGGTTGTTGTAAACTGTGTAAAACTCACCACCAGTTTCCGAATTGAGCTAAAGCCTTAAAAAGGGTATACAAAATTTAAACAAATTAAAATTTTCTTTCCTATAATTCCCTTTATATAAAAGGGTGTTATACGTTTCTTTTATTTTGTGGGTGGGCAAAATAATACAAGTGGGTAAGAGTGGCAACCAGGTGGCTAAGCATAAAGTAGGTCAGACGGATGGACAATAGTCAGACCCACCCTAGTTAGAGCAATAGATATCATAAATAATTACTATGACATAGAAGAATTGTTTACAGAGGAATTACTACCGGAAGCACAAACTAAAATAGAAATAACAAAACAAAAACAAAAAATCAAAAATTACGTACTAAGCAAGTGGGAACAGGAGTGGAATAACACGAACACGCAGTTATCCAAAATCAAAAACAACATAAATCCGTGGAAAACAGAATGCAATCTCGAGAAACCACTAGAAGTGGCACTAACACGAGCCCGCATTGGACACAGTGATCTCACCCATGCACACTTGTTAAATAGAAGAGAGCGTAACATATGCAACATCTGCAAAGCAACCGTAAGCATAGAGCACATAGTGGTAGAATGCACAATCTACAGACCGATTATTGAAAAACTAGGACTAAGTAGCACATTTGAAGAAATATTCATAGACGACAAAGAACATATCATGTTGTTGACACAATTTCTGAAATTTCTGAAATCAAGACTAATAAGATATTTATAATAGCTATTAATTATCCATCAAAAGGGAAGTATTGGCAGATGACCATGGCAGTCTTGCCCCAAAAAAAAAAAAAATAATAATAATAAACCCTAGTTGGGATGTGGCGACCCCATCGGTAGGATTTATCCTGCAGACGGCTTCGGTACGGGTGGCACAGCATCAGAAATCTGATATAGGCATCCCCTTCCGACCCTAGGCTTAAAGAGGGTAGAACAACTGGATCTACCTTGGGCTTGCCTTAACCGGTCGGCCTAGTGGAAGGAAAACCACAGGAGAACAAACCCCAAAATCAAGGACGCGCAACACTAGACGAGGATTTGCGTGCCTGAGAACGTGCTCTGTTCCGAATGTGCTGAACTCCGGTTTAAATTAGTCCACTCGTACTGAATGCGGGGCTTTGCTGCAGGTGACGATACTGTCCCCAGCTACTCGAACACGGCGAAAGCAAAATTTCATACGAATGAAAGTCAAAGCACCATCGACATGGGTGGGGCGCTAAGCAAAGATACGTTTCAACTGAAACTCGAAAGGAAAGTGGAGATTCTCAGCGAAACACAGGCAGCGGATCCCAGAGCCTGTTTAGAGGAATTGATTTTTGGCAGAAGGAGCTCCATCTCCAGAACCTCTCCGAAAGCGAGGCACAACAGGAAAATGTTGACAGAGCTAAAAGGAAGAACAGCATAGAAACTGCTTTGCAAGACGATCACTTGTTAACTAGCCAAACGCTTGAACTCACGGAGAAAGCGACCGAAGACAACATCAGAGAGGGCGAGGCTGTAATACAAGAAATTGGAAAGGAAACGCGTGATCATAGCGAATGCGCTTTAGAAGACTTCCCTTGGCGGGATGGACAGCGTATGGAAAATCCGATATACAGGCTATATCAATAGCTAGGAGATAGCAGCATTAGTAATGCTAAAGCACTTATTTTTGTGGAGAATAATAGAAAAAGAAAACTGTGTGAAGCGTAAACTAATGTAAAGGAGGAGGGAATAAGCAAAGAAATCACTGAAGTTATGATTTTCATGAGGAAGCTCAATAAAAAATCGTAAGAACTCAAAAATCTTGTGAAGGAGAGCACTAAAGCGAAGATAGAAGTTACATCCGCCACCAGGGATCTAGTAAATATTGTGGTAGCGCTAAATAGGAAAGTTGACGCTCTTAAAGCAAATTACAGCACACAACACACCGCCACATATTGTGAAAAGCGGAGTACTCAAGCGGACAAGATCGATGGGACAAACACGAAAACAACCAACACCGTTGGAATACAAGCAACTGAAGAAGAAAGACTGGAGGACACGGCAATGCAGAAAGATGACGTGGCCAAAGTAATGAACAAGGCTATTGAAGAAAAACGGGGATGGGATAGATTGTCCAAAATAATATACAATCAATGGTAGAACAACTGTTATAAGAGCACGATCAGTAGTAAATTAGTAAATATCAGACACCTAGATGGAGATACAGCCATTATAACAACCCCAGACACCACATTTAGTGAGGAAATAGAAGATGACATTAAAACAGTGTTTCCCTGGCGTGACATACTTGATGGAGGAACAGCTGTATAAAGGCAGCGTAGGGCACATTAAAACAAATACTGAGACCATCATAAGGAAGAAAAAAAAAGGAAGAAAACAGCAGGATTCTGTACGTATTATCATACAGAATGACACCGGAAGGCACATACGGTATCCGTAAGTTACATGAAATTATAGCAAACTGAAAGAACAGGTATCGGCTCATAATGGGAAAAAATTTATCTAATAACGCTAGGGAATCTGGACAGTGACTACGTAAAGAAATGCTCAGAATTCATATTTAGACATACTGGAATAGAAGTTCAAATAATGACTAACCAAACAAATGCAAGACTTAGGCGCAAGTTAAAAAGCAAAACGCAGGCAGAGAAAAATGAAAAGATAATTATCAAAGCTGAAGGGAAACAATATGCTGATATACTACGTACTATCAAGCAAAATGTCAACATAGATGAAGTGGAAATAAAGGTGAAAACAATCAAAAAACCGCTAGAGGAGATATAATGATTGAAGTGCAAGGTGGAAAAGACAAGGCTGAAGCCCTAAGACAAGAAATTCAAAGTAATAACTAGGGAACACAAGTCAAGAATAGAAATAGAGACGAAGTAATCCACGAACTGGGTATCGATGGAGACGCCAACCGAAATGAAATTGAGGAAGCCATCAGAAAAGGTGTGGATAATGCGAACTGTCAAGACATAAGAGTTTTATCATGTAGACCCAACGAAAATGGTAGCCAAAATACCACAATTGAACTCGAAAATGGGCTGGTGGACAGCTAATATAAAATGGAACGCTCAGGATACGATGGGTGTATTGTGGAGTAAGGGCACGAGTTAACATTACTAGATGTTATAGGTGTCTGGAATTCGGGCACTACACAAGCGCGTGTAAGGGAACGGACAGGACTAAGATCTGCATGAACTGCGGTAAAGCGAACCATCAGGCCCAAACTTGCAAAAACAACAGCTTTTGCTTGACGTGCAAAAAAAGGGGACATCATTCCGACCAGACAATGTGTCCACACTATAGGATACTGATTAATGAGAAAGCTAAAGATTTAGAAAAGGGTGCGAGTGAAAGGTACACTAGCTCTCCTACCAGAATAGTGCAATGAAAGTCCTCCAAACTAAATTGTGTAGAGGACGTGCTGCCTGCGACCTCGCATATGCTACTGCAAAGCAAATAGGAGCATATATCCTAATTGCGAGTGAACCCAACAAAACCATAGTCAAAGGAAGCGAATGGCTAAAAGACCGGAAGTGTGACGTAGCTGTACTTTCCCTCAACAGGAAGGTGAAAGTGCTCAGAACAAGACTCGCCGATGGATACATATACCTCCGTCTCAAAGAGCTTGCCATGTACTGCTGCTACATATCTCCGAATATAGCAATCAAGAGTTCGTAAGAAGAGTTGACACACTGATGAACAGATTCCTCGAGCAGAAGGAAGAAGCGATCATCCTGGGAGCCATTAACTCAAAATCAAGCCTATGGAGATCTCCGATAAAAGATAGAAGAAGCGAATACTGGACAGAATAGATGGCTGAATTGAACTTGGTGACACATAGCGCAGGTGATATGCCCACTTTCCGTAGAGGAGATAGCAGGAGCTATATTGACGTTACCTGCTCCACACAAATCGTTGCGCGTGTATTGAGGAAATGGAAGGTGCTAGGCACGAAAAGTTTGTCTAATCACGCCTATATTCTTTGATACGACTGACAGCGGCAGCACCCAGAAAGTTCCTTTATACAAGGGATCTACCAAATGCAACTGGGAGGCCTTTACCACGGATCTTGAGATAAGGATTTCTGGCATGTCAGAAACAGAAAGGCTCTCGCATTAACAGTGTTCTAAGGTGTTAAAGGAAGCGCACAGGAACAGCACTCAAAGGCTTGGGGTAGGAAAGTCCTTTCCATACTTGTGGAACAACGCAATCGCCGACAAACGCAATCAACGCACCTTTTCAAGAAGAACCTTGACGGGCTTGGCTAAAAACCAATCCATACCAGACAACACCAAGATGGAGGCATTAAAAAGGTACAGATCACAAAAATGAGCTATGTAAACTCATCAGGCAAGAAAAGGGAAAGCAGTGGGTGAGTCTATGTAATAGACTTGAAGGGGACATCTGGGGAGACGGCTATAGAATAACCATGAAAGAGCTAAAAACCTACACACGTTACGACATACCCATTGAAAGGAAATTGGAGATACTCAAAGAACACAAGGACAGAACCTCTTTGCCCATGATAATCCCGAGTAGGGCACCAGAAGCAAACACCATCACAGAGAAGGAAATACACCAAGTCTCTGCTGACATAAAGAGTGACAAAGCGCCAGTAATATATGCTATACCTTCTAAATCCATAAAACTGGCGGCCCAAACAGATCGAACATGGATATTAGACGTGCTAAATTGCCAAATGGATGCACTAATATTCCCAAAGGACTGGAAAACTGCCAAGATTGTATTAATACTCAATAAAGGGGCGGTCTTGGTGTTCTCCTCCTTACATAGACCTCTGTGTTTGCTAAACACGCTTAGAAAACCCTCTTGACAGAGGAAATAGAGAGGATTGGTGGGCTGTCCAACAACCAATTCAGATTTAGGAAGGTGGGGTCTACAGTGCATGCAATCGATGGTGTCAAAAATACGGTTCGTAACTGTCAACGCAGGTGGCGCGCGTTGATTACACTAGATATGCGCAACGCGTTTAACTCTGCGAACTGGAGCGTAATTATTAAAAAACTTGAGCGGAAGGGCATATACAAGTACTTACTATAGGTGGTGAGGGACTACTTAAGCGACAGGCCTTTTCAAGTAGAAAAGGGGGTAAGGCTGATAATTGAAGCAGGAGTTCTGCAGGTCTCCCTATTGGGCCCAATACTCTGGAAGGTCCTCTTCGACGACATCTTCGAAGTTGATTTTCCCTCAGGCGCCACCACTTTGGGGTACGCGGACGATTTGGCACTAATCATCACAGCAAACAATGACTATCACCTGATGTCTAAAGGGAACGAGTCCTAAGCGAGACTAAATAACTGGCTAGGAGACAACAAACTGGAACTGGTTCCAAAAAAATCCGAGGCAATTATCTTTAAAGGCAGCAGAAACAGAGACCACCTGAAGTTTTCTGTGGGAGACACAACCATTAAAACTGAAAGATACATCAGATACCTGAGAATTATGTTTGACCAGCGCCGGTATTTTAGGGAACACATTAAATATGCTACCAAGAAGACAGAAGACAGCGTAGCGAAATTAGTTCGCATAATGCCAAACATTGATGGACCCAGTAACGCAAAACGAAGAGTACTAATGGAAGTAGTTCATTACATCATACTATATGGGGCATGGCATGGCATGGAGTACTTGAAAAAAAATTATATCGCAACATAACGGACAGGGCGCAAAGAAAAATGCTAATCACGGTTGCGTCGGCTTTCCGTACTACATCTACGGCTGCGTTACAAGCAATCTCTGGCATACCTCCAATAGATCTCGCGTGTGAAAGGAAATACACATACGAAAACGGCGGGCTGGAATGCAGGGCCGACTCTAAGACCATCGCTTTAGACATATGGCAAAAGAGATGGGAGGGAAACGTTTCCAACGCCCAATGGACTAAGCGGTTGATCTCCAACTTGGAACCCTGGCTGAGATGTTTAGGAGGTCGGACTACTGAGCGGACATATATTTAGAGCGTCTGCCGTTAGATTTGCTAAATACAATGGTGATGCTTACATGTACTGCGGGGAAGCTGGTACTATGGCCCACATAATCTTTGAATGTAGCGGATGGAGCCGGGCAAGGAATACTGCACACTGTACGCTTGGTACATTGATCACGCCTGATAATGTGACCAGTGCTATGACATCCACATAAAATAATTGGAGGTCTACTCACTAATTAAAGTTGTTATAAAAGGCAAGGAAAAGGAAGACAGGAAAAGACAGTCAACTTTTCGAGGAAGAAGTTAGACCAGAAAAGCACACCGAACTCCTAATTCCATGAAGCTTGGGAGGCGGGAGGAGTAGGAGCAGCTAAGACAACCCAATCACCCTGAATATATGTCTTAGAAGACGGTTACAGGGATGCCTGCTAGGGGCGATTTGCATGCGGGCTATTATTCGGCTTGCGAGTCGGTTAAGTCCATAAAAAAATAATAATAAGAATAATAATAATGCATGTCTATAAATTCTCAAACGACATAATCAATTCCGCCGGAAAATGTAGCACATCTGGCATAATAGGAAGAAGGCCACTGCCATGGTGCACACCAGAAGTAAAAGAAAAGGTTACAGCCAAAAGAACAGCATTTAAAAAGTTTAAAACATTTCCAACGCTGCAAAACCTAATCCTGTTCAAAAAAGCACGTGCATTTGCGAGGACAGCAACACTAGATAGTAAAAGAACCAGGTGTTATCTATAAATACAAATACAGACCCGTCAGGTGTTTGGAAGGAAGCTTACAAGGAAAATCGACGTTCACAATTCCGGAGCTCCTCATAGTAAATAATAAGAGAGGTACAGATATAAAAGGTGGAACAGAGTTATTTGCATCTCACTTTGAGCTCATAAGCAGTAGGAATTTATACACAAAGTCTCTAAAAAAAGAAAAAAATCAAGACGAAATAGATGTAAATTTCCGTATAGACGAAGATCTGGAATATAACAAACCTTTTTCTATGGAAGAACTTACCCTAGCATTAAAATACAAAAAAGACAAGTCTACTGGACCAGATAATACAACATATTCAATGACAAAACACCTCCTTTTGGTCCAGAAAGAAAGCTTCTTCAATTGTACAATAAAATATACAAAGATGGCATATATCCCTCAAACTGGTGGCACTTTACTGTTATCCCAGTAGAAAACCCCAATCAAGACACAACAAACTCATGCAGCTATAGACCAATTTCGCTAACTAGCCACGTTAGCAAACTATTAGAGACAATTATGAATAATAGAATTATAAAACATCTAGAGAGTAATCAATTAATTTAGAAAATTCCATTCGACTGTAGACGAACTGGTCTACTTAAATTTTTCTTTATGATTGTGAACCTGAACAGGCTAAATTTGGCCTATCGTGGTAAAGCACGCAGGAACACTTAGGAGGATGGATAGAGGGATAATGAATTGCCAATAGATGCCTATGAACCTTAAATTTTCTCATATCATAAGTGGGGGGAAATCAGGAACTAGGGAGATCACTCCAGAGTTTAGAAGCCGTGTAGAAAAATGTGCATTGCGCCCGTTTGGTACGACAAGTGGAGATTTGTACTGCATACTGATGATGTGAATGAGAGAACCGAGTGTTTCTCGCAAAGATAGCCCGAGATGGCGTCAAACAATATAATTCAGCAGCACAATAGCCGTTGTAATAACGATAATACAAAGAAATAATTGAAACCATCCCTCTATGCTCAAGGGACTGTATGTGAGAAGTTAAGGAAGGGTCATTTATAAGCCTAATCGCTCTCTTTTGAATACGATCAACAATATAGAGAGCGTATTGGGGAGCACTAACCCAGAGGTGAGAATTATATTCCAGATGAGGCCGAATTTGGGCCTTATACAGCAGAAAGAGTTGTCGAGAGGTAAAGCACTGCTTAGATCTGTACAAAAATCCTATTTTACGAGCAGCTGTTTTGGTAGCTGACAGAAGATGGTCAACCCATGAGAGATTTGAAGATACAGTCATACCCAACAGAGTAGTAGGGACTGAAACTTCGGAACTGAGCCATTCATACTTACAACAGGAAATGATCGATCTTTTTTGGCGGATACAAGGCAACACTGAGTTTTGTTAGCATTAAATTTAACTAGATTATTGCTTCCTCATTCGAGAACACGTTGAATGTCTTTGTTGATTGAATTTGCCATTTCAGCTTTAATTCCTTGATTTGACATAGAAAGTGGATTATCACTATGAGTAGACTGAGATGAAC
>JARFJB010000105.1:170000-177500 GCA_036346205.1 Vesta saturnalis
TCGACAAACGACATCCGGGATTTTTAAGAGGACTTAGCGCTAGAGGAGTGTGTACGAACGTCATCAGAAGAAGTAAGTATCGCCGGGGACTTCAATTCGAAATCCCCTATGTGGACCGAGTGGCGACATGACTGGAGAGGGCAGCTAGTCGACGAGATGATAGCCCGACTAGATCTCGCCGTGCTAAACGGTGGGAACTGTGCTACCTTACACCGAGAGAAAACGGAATCTATCATCGATTTGACGTTGGCAACTCAACGGACGGCCAGACGAATATCAGGTTGGAGGGTCCTCGAGTTAGAATCACTTAGCGACCACTCCTACTTCGCGTATCACGCTGGAAAAGAGGAAGCGGGACCTACAGCCGCCCAAGGAATAGCAATAAAGGTAAAGGGCTAGAACCCAAAGAAGATTGATCCCATGGAATTTGACGAGGCATTATAAGAATTGAAACTGATCGAAGTTTTCAAATAGAGCCTCCATACGGCGACTCCGGAAGATCTGGCCAGAAGGGTCACGAAGGACACCCGTCGTGTCTTTGGCCGCTGGATTCCGAAGAAAGGATCAGGTTTTAGCGCTGCGAGATCAAGTACTGGTACATGGAGGAGATATCCAATATTCGTAAACGATGTGTTGAGGCACGAGGAATAGCTACACGATATCAAGGAAACGTAGAATTGCAGGACGAATACAGAGAGCGAAAGAGACCACTGAAGAAGGCCATTAAACAAAGCAAAAAAAGTAGTGGCAAGATTTGCTGTCAGAAGTCGATAACGATCCATGGGGCTCCCCTACAAGATCGTTAGCAAGAAACTGAGAGGTAGCAGATCCATCCCACGCCTGAACGAGGAAAGGTATGTAAGGGAGGTCATAAAGGACCTGTTCCCGACGGACGAGAAATTGGTACCTATAAACCGAGATCGTACCGAGCTACGACAAGAAGAGCTCTTTACGTTAGCGGAACCGGCGCAGGAAAGCCAGTGTCCTAAACGAGGTAAGACCACTGGTCCTCACGGTATCTTGAATAAAGCCTTAAATAGGTTCATCGACGACTACCCAGAGAAGATGCATGCTTGTGCAGCGGTTTGTTTTCAGCGACGTGGAAAGGTAGAAGCTTATCCTTTTGAGAAAAGCAGAGAAACAGTCACATAGGACGTCGTCGTACCGCCCTATATGGCTGCTGGGGACATGATGAGCAAGGTCCTGGAAAGGCTCACCTTTGAAAGACCAGAAGCGCACGTTGTCTCTCCGCGAAGCTTTTCGAAGAGACCATACGTCTGGAGCTTACGGTAAGGGATCGAGGAGAAGAAAGGAAAGGGTTCTGCGCGTTGATCTCAATTAATATTAAGAACGCCTTTAATTCCCTAAGATGGAAGGATATTTTTGCGGTCCCCCAGTACCCGCGGACAATCGTCGAGCATTATCTGGATGGACCGCAGATATTATACGACAGCAAAGACTGGACTGTGAACGAATGATTAACACGTGGTACACCACAGTGGTCTCGTCTAGAACCCTTCTTCTGGAACATCGTCTACAATGACCCCCTTGACATTGAGGTAGCAGAAGCGGTACATCTGGTAGGATTCGCAGACGACGCCATAATAGTGGCAGAAGCACTGGAAGTACATGTCTTGGAAGTTAAGCTAGACGAGAGCATTTTAACGGTCAGGAACTGGCTAAACAGCAGAGGGCTGGAGATTGCCGTAAACAGCACTGAAGCCGTGCTAGTGTACGAAGATACTACAGGACGCCAAGACTTGACATCGACTGTGTGCGAATACCAAGGAGTAGGCAGGTGACCTATAGTGGTAGACATCGATGGGTCACTCACATTTAGACCGCATGTACACGGGACGACCCAAAAGGTTACGGTGTTATCCGGACGACTGTCACGCCTTATGCTGAATCTAAGCGGGCCGAAGGCGAGCAAGAGGAATATCTACGCATCCGTAGTAAATTTGGCTCTGCTGTACGCAGCACCAGCGTAGGTCAGCGCTACGTTAAAGACGATGAATCGTTGATAGCTGATCTCAGGGTAGAGACAAGTAGCGCTAAGGGCTAAGTAGAAGGCGCTTATTGACAAAATGGTAAACCAGATGGGACAAAGGCGATAAATGATAATAGACACGCAGGCTCATCCCTGACCTGAACAGGTAGATGAGCAGATCGTACTGCGAGATGACCTTAAACCTCATGCAGGCGACGACGGAGCATGGTAGCTTCCGTTCATACATGCATCGGTTTAGAAGAGCTGAGGCAGCGAGATGCCTACACTGCCACGAAGCTGAAGACAACGCCGAGCATGCGTTGTTCCATTGCTCACAATGGAACGAGGAGAGACAAGCTCTGGAGGACGAGTTAGGGTTGCCGATCTCTCTCATGCTTGAAGAAGAAGGGAAGTGGCGTGCCATCGAGAAGTACAAGGCAGTGAAACTGAGATGAGCTTGTCTTAGTGGACCGGAAGAAGGGATAAATGGAAGAAAAAAGTGCAGCAAAACAGCTGACGAGGCCCGACTGCCCTAAAAGTTACGCCAAAACTTGATTACTGGGACAGTAAAGGGTGGCTGGGAGATAAACGGTTTTAGTGGGTAAGGGGATGCTCAGGCCCACATAACCTCCAAGGAGGACATCTACAAAAGGTTTTACCGTTAACTCTGTAAAATAATAATAATAATAGTAATAACCCAATAATAAAAATACATATAATATCCATTTTTACATCAAATTGACACGTAATTGTAATTTTAAAACGCCCGCGATACCTACATTACCATTGACCGACTATCACTGATGAGTGACTACTGAGCTGTCGAATATGCAGCTAAACTCGGCGTTATCGCGGGCTGTTGTCACACACCGTCGGGTTTCCTCGATTTACTTCGTGTACGGATTTATCTTATTGCAACGAGCTGTAGATACGAATACTGTGCATATATATCAGTAGTATTATGATGTCTATGATGATGTGGCTTTTTTCGTAGGAGGCGTGAAAGTATACATAGTGTTAACTTTAATTCTATTATTATTAAGAGCGGAATTTTTTATAATAAAAATGATTATCGAATTTTAAAAAATGAATTATCTTATATTTCTGCTTTAATGGTTTAAATGTTACTTTGTGCTGTCTCAAGTTTCATCACAATTACGTGATAATTTAACATTGATAGTATCCAGATTTGTGCTTCTACAAATACAAATTATGCAACAAACATGTGTTTGTTGCTTTTATAACATAAACAATTTTACTTCAGAAGTTGTGCTTTTGGAAAATCCACATTCATTACTCGATGAAATTATACAAATTTAATATTATTAATGAAATAATCAGTGAACGATAAATGTTAATATTTAATGCTTAATGCATGCATTGAGGATTTATTCTGGTAGTTCTGCAGCTCAGCAGCCGCCCCTGATATGAATTGTGTCCAGAATTCAAATCTTAACAGCCTCAATGTGCATATATGGCGGACTACAGCTGTTTATGCTGCTTTGCATAGTTTAGTTAGATTAATGTTTCAAATAAACCTATTATAATGGTTTAACTTTGAACATAAATGTTAATTATGAAAACAAAAAATAACGCTGTGTTTAAACTTTTGCAGTCTAAAAAATGGTTGTCTTTAGTATTTATAAAACATAACATTCTTCACCTAATACTTGTATTTTTTATAGTTTTATTTGTAACAAACTCTTTACGTTTGTAATAAAATTTACGTTTATTTAGGCAACTTAACATGCATTGCTTGTTGCGTGTGTTGCGTATCGTAGTTGCATAAAAACAAGCATTTAAGTATTCTAATTAGAACTTGTTCGCATATCGCTTGGACATTAAGTTTCAGACATGTTCATGCGCAAAGACCTTCTGGGAGCGTCGTTTTTTGTGCGATACTGAAAGGTGGTAGAACATCCACTTTTGCTCTGTTAAATATTTCTTATTAAAAGTGCTATAAATGTTATGGTGAGTTTATTTAAAGTTATTTTACAATGTTTTAGACGTTTGCATTTCAGGCACTTTTACTTTCAAGTTTACTTTTTATTTTACTTTAAGTTTACCTTTATTGTTACTTTTCACATCTAAACGGATGTACGCAATTAATTATTTTACCGTTAATCCAATTTACTTATTCTTGATATATTGATTGATTTTCAAGCGGCCATGAAACGGCACTAAGGTTTCGTCAATACATGTATTATTTCCTGGATTTACAATACACTGGAATCATTGAATAAGCTGCTGAACTAACGGTGTTATTTTATGAAGTCTGTCAAACTCCTCGTCCTGATTGTCGAATGTTGCGTTATTATTGAAATGAAGCATTGCCAGTAACTGTTCAGAGCGATTTCTTGTCATAATTTTTTTTATATTACTTTCAAACAAATCATTCTTGCTCCACTAACCCGTAACTGTGGCAGTTTCAGTAACCCCGTCCAGATAATTATTCCAAAAAATTTTTTCATCTCTCAATATTAGTGGCTGTCCAGGGTATTGATTCAGATTTTGCAGTATGTGTCTTTTGACTTACTGTTTGTTCGGAATAAATGTTAGTTTGCTCGACTATGTAAGATAATGGTTTGATTCCAAATCGCCCACTTCAAATCAAACGTTTTCAAACTAGAACCGTCAACTGGTCGCCACTGTATCTTCTAACTCAGTGTTCCGATTATATTGCAAATGTGCAAAAGACTTCCTCAATTGTTACTCTAATATGGCACCCCTGTAGAGTAAATACACCGTCATACAAATGCATAAATGGAAGAATATGGTTGTCTTACCTAACTAGATGCATCGTCTGAACTAATTTGTTGTTGAATGCTTCTAGATTCTCCAACTTCTGACTTACTCAAAATGCCACTGAGTCGCGCAGTTTTGTCGGGCTCACTACACTTTTCCAAACTCACATTTTTTTTTGGGAAATTTTGGACCGCTTTTTTACTGGAATTTCAAGTAATGAATGAGACGGGCCAGTGTCACTTGGTTGATATTCATCAAATGAGACACCATCTGCGTATAGTTCAGGCTCATGCGCATCTGTTACTTCTTCGTCGGACATAATTTCTGCCCATAATATCTGCAACTATTCTTGATGTTTTACGTAAGAACCCATTATACCTAACACACAGCACTACTCAATACATGTAACACACTAAACTGTGTAATAGCGACAGTGCACTCGTAAACGACGATATAGCAGACAAGATTCGACAGGATTCTCGAACAACTTATTACGTAGTACGTATTTAACGTGTTTCCAGTACTTTTATCTGTATAATTAGTTACAGGTTTAGTTACATTAGAGGTGTTAAGTTTATGATTAGGATTAGGACATAATTTGTTGAATCAAAAAAATATTGTCTTTACTTTAAGTTCGTTTAATAAAATAATTATTTATATGGGATTCAATAAATTGTAATATTTCGATCTGAAGTGCTCGATTTTTTTTTTTCGCCGCGCCCCGCCGTCACTGCCAACTAACAACAAAACTTGAAAGTCGTATAGCCATTTTACAATAAAAAAATGTTAAATTGTCATTATTTCAAAAACTACATTTTTTTGGAATATACAGTCTTATACAAAGCCACCCTTATTTTTAATGCTAAATAAGATAGAATTAAAAAAATAGGGGGTTTACATTAAAAAAAAATTACTTTATAGGTTTTTTTGACTCTACTTTTTATTGTCCATTTTTGATCACCCTGTATGAATGTATTACAAAAATATCAATACAGCCCATTAGAGTATGTCCCCATTTCCAAGGAAACCAACTATAACTAATTGATAAAGGCTTCGTTTAGAAAAGATTTCCTCCTATGTTTTGGCCTACAAACGTCATTTTTGACAAAAAAATTGAAATTTGTCAAAAACGGTTAGACTTAGGTATAGGACATTATACATAAAATGTGTCTAAAATTGTATGTAGAATCTAAATATGTAATAATATATAGGGTTTTCTATTTAAAAAAAAATTTAAAATTACTTCTAAGCTTTTATGATCTAGCCTGCATAATTAAAGATGTTTTTGGAATATGCACCAGAACATATCTTACAACTTTTGTATTTAATTTTTTTTGTATCTCTTTAAATAGAGGAGATATGGGACTTTGTCACACTAATGCGCCACCCTGTATATACAGCAATAATTAACCTTGACAGTTGATTTATAGATAATGTACAACCCTTAAAGTTCTATAAGTATACTTCTACACCCATGCTACAAATTTTAGCTGCTTAACATTTTGGGTAATAACTAGACGATTTTGTGCCTTATGATCAGTCGTGGATTAACACGTTGAGCCCCGCCGTTATAAGATATTTTTCTCCGGTCGGACCGGATTCAAATTTAGGTTAAATCCATTAGATTTTCCATAAAAGTAAGTCTTTCGCTTTCTAATTTTTAAAATTTTTTAAAAATAAAAATAGTTTGGAAATATCAAAGCACACATTTCAATTATATTTAAATTTTATTCAAATCATATCATTTGACATCAACATTAAAAATAATTCCAGTTTTAATGTTTGAATGGATACGTAGAACAATGCTAAACGCAACACAATATTAAATGTCAGGTTCAGTGTACAAAATGAGAAAGAAAACGTTTCTTGCACAGCTTACATTCCGTACTGGACTGATCCGTTGATTTTATAAAAAACTCCCAAACTGTAGATTTTTTATTACCAATACGGCGACTCATTTTAATTTTCGAAATCGACTAGTTGCACTATTTATTTGACTTCAGTGAAGCTAAACTTAAACTTAACGTAATTCAAAAGGGAAAAGGTAAGGGAGAAAAAAAATTGCAAACACCTCCACAAGACAGGTTTATTAAGATATAATAATAATTATTATTATTTATGTGTGGTTTTACCGCCGCCGACTTCTTTGACAGTAGCCGCACGTGCAGAGGGGTAAGCGATTAGGTTATCCCAGATGTAATACATCTGTGGCGATTGCCGATTGTACCGAGCCGATTTGCTATGCAAGACTTGAGAACTCGTGTTCTCCTGAGAAACGAGAGACTTCCCTAAGTGACGTCAGTTTTCCAAACGAAATCATTCGAATGATCATTCGATTGTAAATTTTACTCGAGAGATGAAGTTTCGATTGTTGAAATCATTCGATTGTGCCCATCACTATATATGTACATATATTATATAAATACAATGTTATCCACATTATGAAATAGCTTTTATATTTTACCATAACTTTTGTATTAACTGGGAAACGTTTTTCAATAAAGATTAGTAAACTATGAAGCATTGAATCACTAAGGATACTTTTTACGTTTAAAGTTCTTATTTTTGTCAAATTATCCATTTTAAACTTTAAAAATATATGTATAGCTAATAGTACCCTGCATTTGAATCTGTGATAACAATGATAGTTGCGATACGTTTATAACATCAGATTCAGAATCTGAAAAACCTGTAGCTTATTGCAAATTCTTGCTTAACCTTTTACATCTCTCCTTCAATTCTCTTCCCTTTAAGTTAGTCGCTAT